>OY992880.1:68785554-68845554 GCA_963921405.1 Cepaea hortensis | reverse complement strand
GTGGGGGGAATGTAGAGACAAGTGACGACATGTGAAATACAGTAGAGACACATGAGGACAGTTGGGGGAAATGTCGAGACAAGGGAAGACATGTGAAAGCCATTGGAGACACGTGAGGACAGGTAGGGGGATGTAGAGACAAGTGAAGACATGTGAAAACCAGTATAGACACGTGGGGACAGGTGGGGGAATGTAGAGACAAGTGAAGACATGTGAGGACAGGTGGGGGAATGTCGAGACAAGTGAAGGCATGTGAAAACCAGTGGAGACAAGTTAGGACAGGTGGGGGAGTGTAGAGACAAGTGAAGACATGTGAAAACCAGTGGAGACACACGAGGACAGGTCCCCTAGTTCAACAGCCAGCGAAGAGACACACTACTAATCTTCCCACCGCTATCTGATTAAAAGTTCTCCTTGTTTTCTCTCTCAGTTTTGAGATTCTTTCAGAACCCCTGCCGATCCCCCGCAATCTCATTCTTGCCACATATGGGTTCTCAATCTGTTCCCCCGCCTTCTCCACCTGGTCCCACAAGCGCACGACCACCTCCCCCCTGTCCATAGGCAAAATTCCAACAAGAGGTGCCTTCCCTGCTAGCCTATCAGCCTGTTCATTCCCTCGTACACCCGCATGGCCAGGGCAAAATATCCATACAATTCTCACGATCTTTGACCTGTGAAGCGACGATAGCCATTCCACACGAAACATTCCTTTCTCCACCTTGCTAAGCATATTCTTTGAATCCGTAATGAACACAACGTGTGTTGCAGTAGTCTCCTCTAGCCACCAGAATGCCGCTGTTACTGCCTCCACCTCCATTCTCATGCTGGAGGTCGTAGTTTCATATGCCAGACTCTCCTTTTTCAAGACTCGCCCATTAGCCTTTGCAATAAAGCTCCAGCCACTACGTCTGTTTCTCACCACTGACTCATCAGTGTAGATGACTATGTCACCTTGATGTGTATTGCTCTGGATCAGCTGTTGCACTTCAAACTCAGTGCGGCCCGCTACCCATTCTCTGCACTTACGACCCAGTGTTATTATTACATTGTGCCAGTCCGTCATGTCTTCCGGAACTTCCACCCACTCTCTTTCACGATTGATGGTCTCTAGATCACACACCTGACTTATAGAAAGTTCTGCCTGTGCCAACCAGGACCTGCCTCGTCTTAGTCTGTGACCCTTAACCATATCCATTGCTGCATGCATAGGGTGATCCCTGTCTGCGGCAACTCTCAGGTACCATTTGGCCTGAAGGACCCTATGCCTATCTGTCATTGTTGGTAGCGCCAGGATATGCCTCATGCATATAATTGGTGTGTCCTTTGTGACCCCAAGATTAACCGCATGGCAGCATTCTGTATGCGCTCCAACCTTTCAAGCTGGCTCTTTGATAATGTCAGCAGCCCCAAACCACACTCAATGACAGAAATTATTAACTGCTGAAAGAGCCTGTACAGCATCCTCTGATCTACCCCGGTTGCTGCCATAACCTTCAGTACATTAAGTCCCCTACCAGCCTTCACCACCAAAACCTCCACATGATCCTTAAAAGACAAACACCTGTCAAAGGTGATACCCAAGTACTTCAATTTACTTTCTCGACTAAGAGGACATCCATTCAACATAATACCTGTGACATCTGCCTTGACGATGCGGTTATCCAAGGAGTACCACACAACCGAGGCCTTGTCTGGGTTTATAATGGCCTTTGTTTCCCTGCACCACTCCGCCACCCTGTTTACCGCCACCTGTAAGTCTTTCGCCAAACTGGCCCTTTTCTGCCCTGTCTGTACACCAACCAGCACATCATCTGCAAATGTCAAGATTCTATCCACACATGTTGTCTCAATAGCTGCGATTTTGCTGGTGTAGACATTAAAGAGCACTGGGGGCAAGGCAGATCCCTGCGGCAACCCAGGTGTAATAGTACAGGGGTCAGAAGTCGAGGAACCCATGCGCAGTGCAACCTTACGCTCATAAAGGACTGCCGCCGCCCATCTAACAAGGCAAGGGCTGACCTCCATGTCCAACAGTGTGTGTATTAACCGATCATACCTGACCCTGTTATACGCATCCTCCAGGTCAAGAGCTACCGCCACTGTCTCCTTTTTTTTCCTGGAAGCCCTCATAGACATCGAATACAAAAGTTGCAGCATTGGCCCAGGTGTCCTTCCCAGGCCGGTAACTCCCGAGTCCTTGAGGAAGCAGATTCCGACTTTCCAAATGTTGCTGGAGCCTGCGTGCTACTATCTTTTCGAGGACTTTGCCATACGTGGTTTGCAGGGTTATGATTCGGTATTCATTAAGTCTGGGGTGATCCTTACCTGGCTTTGGGAGTAGGACCAGGTAGCTATGCAGCCAATCATGGGGTATTTCCTCCGTATTGATGCTTAGGTTGAAACAAAGAGCCATCTCCTCCAAGTCCCCATCATTTATGTATGGGAGTACCTCACCCCATCCGGACCTGGCGCTGTGTCTTTAGCCCGCTTCAGTACCCGTCTAATGTCCTCCACTTTAATCTCACAATCCTCCTTCCTAGTGACCCGTGACAAGACTTCTCTGACGTTATCTCTAATAACCCTATCTTGCTGATCCGTCTGTTTTAAAAATCGCACAAGAAAAGCCTCCCCTTTGTCCTTGTCATTTGTCATAGGTCGGTTGTTATCATCATAAATGGTGCCATGTGTACCAGGCATCACCTATCTCTTCATCTGCCTGTGCAGCCTCCAGAATTTTCCCAATGTTACATCCCCACCGACTTCATTGATAAACTGTTCCCATTTAATCCTCTTTGCCTCAGCTGCCTGGAGTTTAAAATCCTGCACCTTTACTTGTTTATATCTTTCAGCCTCTTCCATTTCTGTGTCAATTGAATTGGTTGCTCTCCGCACCCTCTGCCAATTCCTTATGGCCGCCCTCTTTTCCCTCCATGAATTCTCCACCTCTAGTGTCCACTATGGTGGTTGGGTGAAGATTCTTCTTGTTGGTTTAGATCTTCCATGTGATCTAAGACGCCCCAAGAGCGAAGAGTGGTCGCGATCATAACTGAATGCCCTGCGAGCTCTTATAGGTCATAACTGTGCTGGACTTAGGTATCAGCACAGAACAGGGGAGGTGGTCACTTCCATGGTCTCCAAGGACGCTTCATTGTATATCTGATGCCGCCTCTTGGGATACAAGTGCCAGGTCGATGGCCGTGTCAGGGTCCCCCGGTCTTATTGCTAGCTTAGTGTGTGTCCCGTCAATTAGACAGACAACATCCGTCTCAAGCAAGGCCTCAGCAAGAGCAGTACCCTGTCTGTTCTCTCCAGACCTGTCCCATTCCTTGGCGCGGGCGTTGAAATCACCACATATCAGATACCTGGAACCTGGGGTGTCCACTAAACCTTTCAACCAGTCCCAACTCTCTCTCTCTCTCTCTGCTTATACACGATTCCCCACTCACGTATATATTTATCAGGTTCCAGCTGTATCGGCCGATTTGTATACGCATTTCCTGCACCTCTTTACTCTCCTGACCCCACCCACTCATATCCAGTATTGAATGCTGTAAACCGTCCTTGACCACCAGTAGGAACATGTAGAAACAAGTGAGGACATGTAGAGACAAGTGGGGATATGTAGAGACACGTGAGGGCATGTAGAGAAAAGTAGGGACATGTAGAGACAAGTGGGGATATGTAGAGACACGTGAGGGCATGTAGAGAAAAGTAGGGACATGTAGAGACAAGTAGGGACATGTCGAGACACGTGGGGATATGTAGAGACAAGTAGGGACATGTAGAGACAAGTAGGGATATGTAGAGACAAGTAGGGACATGTAGAGACAAGTAGGGACATGTAGAGACAAGTAGGGATATGTAGAGACAAGTGGGGACATGTAGAGATAAGTGGGGACATGTAGAGACAAGTAGGGACATGTAGAGACAAGGAGGGACATGTAGAGACAAGTAGGGATATGTAGAGACAAGTAGGGACATTTAGAGACAAGTGGGGACATGTAGAGACAAGAGGGGACATGTAGAGACAGATGTAGACATGGAGAGACAAGTGGGGACATGTAGAGACAAGTGGGGACATGTAGAGACAAGTAGGGACATGTAGAGACAAGTAGGGACATGTAGAGACAAGTGGGGACATGTAGAGACAAGTAGGGACATGTAGAGACAAGTGGGGACATGTAGAGACAAGTAGGGACATGTAGAGATAAGTGGGGACATGTAGAGACAAGTAGGGACATGTAGAGACAAGGAGGGACATGTAGAGACACGTGGGGACATGTAGAGACAAGTGGGGACATGTAGAGACAAGTAAGGACATGTAGAGACAAGAAGGGATATATAGAGACACGTGGGGACATGTAGAGACAAGTAGGGACATGTAGAGACCTGTGGGGACATGTAGAGACAAGTGGGGACATGTAGAGACAAATAGGGACATGTAGAGACAAATGGGGACATGTAGAGACAAATATGGACATGTAGAGACAAGTGGGGACATGTAGAGACAAGTGGGGATATGTAGAGACAAGTGAAGACTTGAAGAGACACGTGGGCACATTTAGAGACAAGTGGGAACATGTAGGGACAAGTGGGAACATGTAGAGACAAGTGAAGATATGTGAAAACCAGTGGAGACACGTGAGGACAGATGGAGACAAGTTGAAATACTTGGCGACAGATGAAAACACGTGAAAAGAGATGCGACACATGTAAAGAGATGAAGACACATGTAGACAGATGTAGACATGTGTAGACAGATAGAGAAGGTATAGACAGATAGAGACACATGTAGAGAGATGAAGACATGTGTAGACAGATAGAGAAGGTGTAGACAGATAGAGACACATGGAGACAGATGAAGACATGTATAGACAGATAGAGAAGGTGTAGACAGATATAGAGACGTGTAGACAGATAAGGACACGTATAGACAGATGAAGACACGTGTAGACATATAGAGAAGGTGTAGACAGATAGAGAACGTGTATACAGCAGAGAATAAGGACACGTATAGATTGATAGAGAAGATGTAGACAGATAGAGACATATGTAGACAGATGAAGACACATGTAGACAGAGACACGCGTAGACAGATAGAGACACATATAGACAGATGAAGACACATGTAGACAGATGAAGAGACGTGTAGACAGACAGAGAAGGTGTAGACAGATTGAGACACATGTAGACAGATGAAGACACGTGTAGACAGAGACACGTATAGACAGACGAAGACACGTGTAGACAGAGACACATGTAGACATATGAAGACATGTGTAGACAGATGAAGACACCATAGATAAATGAAGACACTTGTAGACAGATGAAGACACGTGTAGACAGATAGAGAAGGTGTAGACAGATGAAGACACGTGTAGACAGATAAAGACACTATAGATAGATGAAGACACGTGTAGACAGACGAAGGCGCGTGCAGACAGATGAAGACACGTGTAGACAGATAGAGAATGTGTAGACAGATGAAGACACGTGTAGACAGATGAAGACAAATGTAAACAAATGAAGACACGTGTAGACAGAGACACATATTGACAGATGGAGACACGAAGAGACGTGTATTCATCAGGAGTCAAATTGAGACATGGATACAGGTGGAGACACACAGAGATATGTGAAGACTTTTCAAGACTTGTGGAGACATGTGGAGATATACAGAGACTGAGAAAGATGCTTCATGATTGGTGAAGACACATGAAGGCAGACAGAGACAAGTCAAGACAGGCGGGGGAACGTGTTGACTGGTGGAGACACATGGAAGCATTTGGAGTCAAATATAGACACGGAAACAGCTGGAGACAGGTGAAGACCGGTGGAGATAGATGAAGATAGGTGGAGATAGATGAAGACAGGTGGAGACACGCAAAGAGAGGTGGAGACTTGTAGAGACTATGGAGACATAATTCTGGATAGGTGGAGAATCATTACGAAATGTGAAGACATATAGAAATATGTGGAGACATATCAATCACTAATCATGTGCTGTCTTCACAATGAAGGTTGGCTGCATTGGATCTCCAACACTGTCTGTCCCTCGCCCTGGCATTCTGTCAGATTGATGTTCGTTCATCTCTTGAATGAATACACTCATAGATAGGATGGGATATAAGGAGACAAGTGTGACAAATCGAGACACGTAGAGACATATTTAGACATGCGGAGACATAAAGCGATAGGTGGAGACATTTCAAGACACATGAGACTGGATGAGACGTGTGGAGCATGTGTAGATAGGTTGAGACATAGGGATGTATTTGGAGAAATATGGAGACAGGTAAAGACATCTGGAGATAGTTGGAAACATGGATGGAGGTAGTTGGGGACGGGTGCGACATGTTGAGACCGATGGTGTCAACTTGAGACATACTGAACCAGGCGGAGACACGTGGAAACATCTGGAGACTGGCGCAAAAATGTGGAAACATATGGCGACAGTTGAAGGCACACGAAACAGGCGGAGATATAGGGAACCAGTGGACATGTGGTTGTTATGTGGATACAAGTGGAGACAAATGGAGACATATTAATACATGTGGAGACACATGAAGACACGTGGGAACCGAGATAGGTGGATACACGTGGAGTCAGGCTGAGACGTGTGAAGACACGTGTAGACAAATAACGACACATGGACGCATATGAATACACGTGTAGATACATAGAGATATAAGGATATATGTCAAAACATTTGGAGACATAAGGCATAGAGAGACATATAGCCAGACCGGAGGAGATATGTGGTTGTCACGCGGAGACAAGCTGAGAAAATTGAGACATGTGGAGACATATACGGACACGTGAGGTCTCACATAGATTGATACAGATGAAGACATATGCAGACACGTGAGGTCTCAGATAGGTTGATAGACATGAAGACATATGTAAACACATTAGGTCTCAAATAGGTTGATACAGATATGCAGATACGTGTGGCCTCAGATATGTTGATACAGATGAAGACATATGTGAACGAAGGAACGAACGAACACACTTTATTTTCAAAGGGTTAAATATTGGGCACTCAGGCCCGTCTAGCATTCTGCCATTCCATTAATCTCTTTCATACATTATTTCATCCACACATCATTCAAGGCTAACTGAGCACAAAAATAAAATAAAAGATATGCATTACAAAGGCAGGGGAGGGGGAGGGGGATCCAAACATCCATACCACAGGAGTCAGTAATATTAGTGAATAATGTGGTAATTGTTATTAGATATGGCGAATATACTGGTCTACCAAGAGGGGACTGGCTGTTATACAAGGGTTATATTATTATTATTATTATTATTATTATTATTATTATTATTATTATTATTATTATTATTATTAATGTAAGCAGCCAGAGATAGGTGGACACAGATGGCGGGGCTGAGACAATTACAGACATAGGCCTGACAATAATCTGCCCAGCAACTCACATAGAGCCTAATGATCCTGATATTGACAACCAGCAATTGTGCGTGCGTGTGTGTGTGGGGGGGGGGTGTGAGGGGGGGGGGGAGGGAGAGGTTAGGAGAGAAGAGATCACACACACACAATCATCATCTTGTGCCATGCCGATACAACTTCTATATTCGGATGCAGCTATATTTATAACATTGTGTAATTTTTCTCCCCCCCCCCCCTTTTTTTTTTCTTCTTGTTCTTCTTCTTCTTCTTCTTCTTCTTCTTCTTCTTCTTCTTCTTCTTCTTCTTCTTCTTCTTCTTCTTCTTCTTCTTCTTCTTCTTCTTCTTCTTCTTCTTCTTCTTCTTCTTCTTCTTCTTATCCTCCTCCTCCTCCCCATCTCCTCCCTCTTCTTCCCTTCCTTTCTTCGTACTTCAACTTCTTCTTGATCATCTTTCTTTCGCCTCTGATAACCACATCCTCTTCCTTCCTTCCTTCCTTCCTCCCCCCTTCCTTCCTTCCTCCCTCCCTCCCTCCCTCACTCCCTCCCTCCCTTCCTTCCTTCCTCCCTTCCTTCCTTCCTTCCTCCCTTCCTTCCTTCCTTCCTCCCTCCCTTCCTACCTCCCTCCCTCCCTTCCTTCCTTCCTATCATTGCTTATTCGTTCACGCTCAGATAACCAGACATCATCTCTCATCTATCTCTCCCTCCCTCCCTCCCTCCCTCCCTTCCTTCCTCCCTTCCTTCCTCCCTTCCTTCCTTCCTTCCTTCCTCCCTCCCTTCCTCCCTCCCTCCCTCCCTTCCTACCTCCCTCCCTCCCTCCCTCCCTTCCTTCCTATCATTGCTTATTCGTTCACGCTCAGATAACCACGACATAATCTCTCATCTATCTCTCCCTCCCTCCCTCCCTTCCTTCCTTCCTCCCTTCCTTCCTTCCTCCCTCCCTCCCTCCCTCCGTCCCTTCCTTCCTTCCTATCATTGCTTATTCGTTCACGCTCAGATAACCACGACATCATCTCTTGTTGTGTGTGTCAGGTTCCCCTCGTCACCACACAGTTGCTCATATAGGCAGTGTTGTGTTTCTGCACTTCTCCTAAAGGGGATAGTGTGACCGAACATGCTACTATGTTTGCTAAAGACTTTAGTAGGCCTTTAAATAGTTCTGCCTCCTGGCTCATTATCATAATGGCATGCCACACGGACACATGTTTATCCAATATACATGTTGCAATAGTATGTCCTGAGCCTGGGGATGACCGCTAGATCGTCTCTTTGTAATGACACATTTAAGCGTTATCAAGAAACAAGTATCTTGCACACTCTACAAAACAGCCACTGATCCTGATGTATCATACAGGTAACGGATCTTAAAACATCATACAGGTAACTGATCTTAATTTATCACACAAGCAATCTTCCAACAAAAAAAGCACGTAAACCACGCACAAGATAGTAAGCAATTACTGTGGATTTATTGTTCTATTGATGATACGCAGTGTGTCTTATTACGCCTATGGAGTGTATTATGTAAATGCCTATCTTTTCCTAACCAGCAAGCCATGTCTGCTGTGGGGCTCCATGGCACGTCTGATGCAGTCTTTGCATGTCTTTCTAAATATAAATCGTTGTCGTCGTGTCACACAGGCATTCTCATCACACTAGCCGGACTCATTGTTGACTTAGAATACCTGTAGCCGATTCAGGTGATTTTGCTGCAGGTGTACTTTGCATAATTGTTTACATGACGTACAATAGCAATGAAAGGGGTATTAAACTACCAGCAAATTAACGGAATTAACCATTAAAAATGTTTAAAATAAGACTTAAGAAAACATTACTGAATGATTTTAAAGGCACACTGTTAAGGTACTTGGGTCATATACAGAGACATAGCACCTTATTACCGGAAGTGTTGGAGCAAATAATGAAGACGCCTGCACAACGACAGCGTTACATGTGGATCAATCTATCAGGTGTCGTCTCCACAACGAAGGTTGGCTGTAATGGATCTCCAACACTGTCTGTCTTTCGCCCTGACTGTACATACTGTCAGATTGCTGTTCGTCCATCTCTTGATGTTATCTTCCCACTTGTATCGTTGTCTGGATCTTGCTCACTTGCCCTCAATGTTATTCTCCCGTATGGTTTATATAAGAGTGGTATGTCTTTTAACGTAGCCGATATATTTCACTTGCCTATTTTTATTTCGTTTCTCAACTATCCTTTTATTCCCAGTTTTTCTCTGCAAATGTGTATTATGTCTTTTAAAGAGGCCTAAATATTTCACTTGGTTATTTTTTTTATTTCGTTTATCAATTCTCTTTTCATTCCTACTTTTTTTTTTCTTACTTGCTCCAGATGTCATCGGTTATTCACAATTACTTTTTCTAATTTTCCTTGACTAGTAAGTTGGTATATGCAATCTGTGTGCTAGTTTTTACACATTATCATTTTGTGTTAATTTTCTCCTCCAGATTTTCATGTCGATATTGTGGAGCTTTCAACGATTAGTCTATCATATGTTTTTGGTTAGTATTTTTACTGCGACCAGGAATAGTTGACTATGTCAGGTTGTTTCAATGCTGATATTTCTATTTGAGGCGCCCTCGTTATCCCTATTCCTGTGTTTTTAAGTTTTATTTGTAATTTAAATACTACAGGATTGTAGTTAGAGTTGATATCAGCACCAGGGTATGTTTAGACATTTTTAACATTGTTTTAAAATCTATTTCTAATCATAATGTATTCAGTTTAGTTTCTCCAGGGCTTTTCCACTTGTACAGTATCCTATGACTATGTTAGGAAAATATGTTACAAATAGCAAAATGGTTTTCTTCACAAAACTGTATCAGCCGATCTCTTCTGTCGTTTCTGGTTCCCATACCATGTTGCCCTACTATATGCTTACATTTTGTTTTTCCAACCGTTGGTTTCATGTCTCCCATGACAACCAAGACCTCTGATAATTTTACAACTTTAAATGATCGTTGTGGGTCTTCATAGTATTCTTCTAGCTGTTCGTCGCTATTATCAGTTGTTAGAGCATACTACTGTAGGATTAAAATTACTAAAATTCCTACTTCTCTCTCGAATATGGTCTCCTCCTCTCTGGTGAAAATCTTCTCCGATCTGGTGATGATCTTCTCCTCTCTGATGATGATCTTCTCATCTCTGGTGATGATCTTCTCCTCTCTCGTGATGATCTCCTCCTCTCTCGTATTGATCTCCTCCTCTCTCGTGATGATCTCCTCCTCTCTCGTGATGATCTCCTTCTCTCTCTTGATGATCTCCTCCTCTCTCGTGATGATCTCCTCTTCTCTCTTGATGATCTCCCCCTCTCTCTTGATGATTTCCTCTTCTCTCTTGATGATTTCCTCCTCTCTTGTGATGATCTATCTCAGTGGTTCTCAACTTTTTTTGGCCCATGCACTCCTTCACCATATGTTCAGAATGTAATTCCCCCCTTTCGTATTTCCTCCTAATAAATTTCCCCCACCCCTACACAGTATAAGTCAACCTGGAAGTTAAATTTAACAACACATACTAGAACAAGTCAAGACGTCTTCATAAAACGCGATTTGCGGGTCTACTTACGTTATAAAATGAATTTCAGAAGGACTAGAAGTGCAGAACCGTACAGTATTGAGGGGAAAACAATATAAAGTAATCGATTCTTGTATTTACGCGATCTTGAAATAATCTTAAATCCTCTCCTCCCACCCCTACCCCTCCGGAAACTCTAAAATTCCACATGGCGGCGGGGGGGGGGGGATTCCCTACCGGTTGAGAACCACAGATCTATCTTCTCCTTTCTCGTTATGATCTCATCCTTTCTCGTGATGATCTCCTCCTCTCTCGTGATGTCCTCTCCTCTCTCGTGATGGTCTCCTCATCTCTGGTGATGGTATCCTCCCGAGTTAATTAATATATAATCGCCTGTGTGGATGGACACCATCAATAGACGCAGTGGAAGAATGTTACATTACGTTGTAACTTTATGCGGAAATAACATGTGATGATGATGATGATGATAATGATAGTGATGATTATGATGACGATAATGTTGACAACCATAGAAGACACGCATCTTTCCATGGCAATGTGTCAATGTGAATCGTGGACTATTTAAGAAATCTTACAGCCACGATGTTATAGATGTATTCCGACGATGCCTCGACCAAGAAGAGAGAAAACACGTACCCATTCTGCAACGCTTGAACATCCAAGATACACATCCCTATTCCACAAGTCGTGAACATCCAAGATACACATCCCTATTCCATAAGTCGTGAACATCCAAGATACACATCCCTATTCCATAAGACGTGAACATCCAAGATACACATCCCTATTCCATAAGACGTGAACATCCAAGATACACATGCCTATTCCACAAGACGTGAACATCCAAGATACACATACCTATTCCATAAGACGTGAACATCCAAGATACACATCCCTATTCCATAAGACGTGAACATCCAAGATACACATCCCTATTCCATAAGACGTGAACATCCAAGATACACATCCCTATTCCACAAGTCGTGAACATCCAAGATACACATCCCTATTCCACAAGTCGTGAACATCCAAGATACACATCCCTATTCCATAAGACGTGAACATCCAAGATACACATCCCTATTCCATAAGACGTGAACATCCAAGATACACATGCCTATTCCACAAGACGTGAACATCCAAAATACACATACCTATTCCATAAGACGTGAACATCCAAGATACATATCCTTATTCCACAAGACGTGAACATCCAAGATACACATCCTTATTCCACAAGACGTGAACATCCAAGATACACATACCTATTCCACGAAATGTGAACATCTAAGAGACACATCCTTATTCCACAAGACGTGAACATCCAAGATACACATCCTTATTCCACAAGACGTGAACATCCAAGATACACATCCTTATTCCACAAGACGCGACCATCTAAGAGACAAATATTCTGCACGATTTGAATATTCAAGAGACACTTCCACGTTCTCCAGGACCTGAACATCAAAGAGACACATAAACATTTTATACGATTTTAATATTCAAGAGACACTTCCGCATTCTCCAGGACCTGAACATTAAAGAGACACATAAACATTCTACAAGATTTGAATATCCAAGAGACACTTCCGCATGCTACAGGACTTGAACATCCAAGAGATACATACAAATTCCACAAGACTTGGACATCTACAAGACATATATATTCCACAAGACTAGACACTGGAAGTGAACTGGTACATAAATAGTATCAAGTGTCAGAAACAGTAGTAGATTTAACGTCACAACGTTTTAGCAAGGACACTAATGGAAGGGACAGTTTCTATAAAACTGGAGGAGGATCGACCAAGACGACTACAAACTGATGACATTGAGAACACTTCGAATAAAGCAATGGATGAAGCTGAAGTACTGACGAAAATTCCAGGTCTTTTCTGATAGGCTATGTTGAGATACAATTTCTGCTTCCTTTTGTTCTTCTTTTCCCTCTTCTTCTTTTTATCTGGTAATTGATGGCTTCTATGTTTACACCCTAAAGCAGGTCTGACTCTATGATGAACTTGAATGTTTTAAGAGTTCCTCTTTAGTGCAATACAGCGTGGAATTGAATACTTACTAAGTGGAGTAGTATATCTATCTTGGTTCGCTATACGGTGTATAATGAAAATATGCATTCATAAGTCTGCTTCATCCACACACGCCTGGTGTTAAACCAGGGAAACCAAGCATCTTCATGTGTGTAGTTAGACTGTTCCGTCTCATCCTGATGTGAAGATGGTGATCTGTCCCTGCGATTCAACAGTGAATAAACCAGGCGAAAACAACCCCACGACCTTGTGAACATATGACTGACAGACGGCTTAATCACTAAGCAACAGAGACCTATTTCACCCCAAACCCCCTTCCCCGCCGACAATCAAACTAATGTCTGGGTGGTGAACCAGCACTCTTGGCAATAAGAGCCTGTAGCTCGACAATTCTAGCTAGCACACATCACAGACAGGAATCAGTACGCTAATATTTCAATAATAAGAGCCTGTAGCTCGACAGCTCCAGCCAGCACACACCATACACAGGTTTCAATACCCTAATATTTCAATGACGATTTTCTCCCGTTCGTTCGAACAATGAAACAAAGGTAATTACTATAACCAAAGAAGAAAAAACAACAAAGATTCCTTTAGAAGAACACCCCCTGAAACAAATAAAGCGCTTCAAGTACTTTGGAAGTATAAAATCATCAAATGGCAAATAAGAAGACAAGATCGAAAATAGATGCAATAATGCTAACCAACTCATTGGAAAATGGCACCTACACTAAAGAACAAACACGTATCAATAGATACCAAAATGCATTATACAACACAATCGTTCTACTCTATGCTACCAATTCTAAACCTGGAAAATGACAGAAAAAGAGAAAAGAAAAATTACAACAACAGAAATGAGATTCGTGAAAGAATAATTAATGTATCAAGAAGAGAGAAGATCAGAATTGAAGAAATCAGGACTAAAGTGGGGTTTAGAGCAGCGCTAGATTTTATTAGAAGGCAGCAATTCAAATGTTTTGGCTATATAAACAGGTTACCAACCAAAATTATACCACAACAAGCAATGATGTACAGACCAAATGGAAGCAGGCGAAGAAGACGACCACGTAAACGAATGACAGTGGGAATAACAGAGTTCATGGAAATCTCAATACACGAAGCCCATAAACGGACACTCTTCCGCTGTTATGCTTCACTTCGACACTGCAAGGTACTAGAACAGTGGTTCTCAACCGGTGGGGAATTTTAGGGTTTCCAGGGGGGAATGAAGATCATTTCAAGATTGCATTAATACAAGAACCGATTACTTGATATTGCTTTTCCCTTCATACTTTACAGTTATATACGTCTCATCCTTCTAAAATTCATTTTATAAAGTAAGTAGACCCACAAATCACGTTTTACGTGGATGTCTAGACCTGTTTCAACATATTTACCTTCCATTTTTACGTATACTGTGTAGGGGTGGGGGTGGGGGATTTTTAGGTAGGAAATATGAAAGGGGGGGGGGGGAATGACATTCTGAAAATATGGTGAAGGGGGGCATGTGCCAAAATTTTGATAGGGGGGGGGGGGGAAATGACGTTCTGAAAATATAGTGAAGGGGGGCACGGGCCAAAAAAGGTTGAGAACCACTGTACTAGAGGAACAAGATGAGGTGAAATGGGAGGCTGATTACATAACCGATCGGTTAAAAAATATGAGACTAGCAGGAATATTCGCAATGCGCTTCATTGTCTGAAAAGGACTTCTTTACATGACTTTTCTTACTTTATATTACTTTACATGACTTTCATTACTTTACATGACTTTCAGTACTTTACTTTGCTTACAACTGACAAGACATTGAATAAGGCGCTACAACTTAGATAGCATTACACAAAATGTTGAAATTGATAAGACAATTAATACGATATTACTGAACAAGGAGATGCGACAGCTTAGTAGGCGAATGATGCCTTTCCTGTATCTAGACCATGGGTGAGGAACAAGTTTTTATGTCAATGGCCATCTGAATATCTATAACATCATTTTCGGGCCATACATAGTTATTGACTTAAAGATGAGCCTGCTATATTTGGTCAAACAATGAATCCACTCCTGCTGTAATTGCCACAGCTGCTTCACATTGGTGACGTGCCTGTTGTTGGCTGGTGTTGATTGTGTTGCTGCTGGCAGCAGCTTTTTGTGGTTTACCTCGGCCAGTCCGGAGTGCAGTGAACTTATCGATTATATATTTTTTTCGAAAAGAACAGCTTGTGGAGGTAAGATGCATATTTTAATACATGTCTCAAAGTGGGAAATTCATCATTGTATATTTAATGTTTATAGAACTTAAACAGAGGGAGGTGATTGTACCAAGCTTTCAGAAAAGCATCGTTTTGCAGCTGAATGATTTCGTGTTGTAGGTTATCAGGAACATCAACTGGTTCCACTTGAACGATGTAGCAATGATGTTCAATTCTATTTGTTTATTTTTAACTTCCATGAATCTTTCATTAACTGCCTCAGTTAGTATCGTACATTAACCAACATATTCAAGTGTCTTAGAAGGATTTTATCCTTCCAGTGCAGGAAAATGCACAGTATTGTTCCCTTCCTAATTGCATTTTCCACAGCCTTAACATAGCTTATGTTAAGCTTCACATAGCTTCACATGATTTCACATTCACATAGCTTCACATGATTTCACATTCACATAGCTTCACATGATTTCACATTATAATGCAGGGAGCTGAGATACTGGTTGAGGCCTTGCAGCTTGGCGTTCAGTTCTGAGAGGTACTTGGTAATGTCTGATAGGGCCAGAACAAATGATTTAACGGGCCATATAACGCCAGCGGGCTGGACGTTACCCGCCCCTCATCTAGATGCTGAACAAGGCACTAGCGTTGGCAAGGTGCTACAATAGTGGAAGCATAATGAACAAAGCGCTACAACTGTCATGGCTATTATCGGGTGTTTTATTACACGTTTAGATTACTGCAAACAACGTGAAACTTAAGACAGTGTGAGGTGTACCGACAAGTGGTTTGGTGATACGTGAGTTAAGCGTTTCTAAAATCTCTATTGCCATGGCTTTAATGTACAATAGTTTCTCATCTCTATATTTGTTTACTCTGATCAAATACTACTCTGTAGTATCTACTTTATTGTTGCATTTACCTTTCATATGCTTCAATCGTTATGTTTAGCATGCATTGGTCAAATTACAAATACGCCAACATAAAGAGGCTATTGGCTTAACACAAAGAGTATGGTCAAATAAAAACAGCTAATATTTGTTCCTAGAATGAAGGGCTCAGGAAATCTCAAAATGAAACAATCGGTGTGCATGACAGAAACAACTGTCATTTAGCAAGTGCATTAAGACGAAATTCATATGACCTGAATGCGACACACGGAAGAGGAAGAACAAGCATCCGGATGAGAACTTAAACCGTCCGGGAATTAGCGTACGGGAAACAAAACATATAAATAATAAGGGCAATGTCAGCGTAAGGGAAACTATGTAACGTTATAACTAGAATGTTTAGTGACCATTCCATTGTCGTGTATTGGAGAATTCAGGTTTTTTAGGTCATAACCACACGCTTTCCTGATAATCCTGCGGTCATGTGTCAGAATCCCATTCTGGACTAGGATTTGTTTCTCCACAAAGTTGAGGTATTGAGAAACCTCGTTGGACATCAAGGACCGTGTATCTAGACGCAGCAAGGATTGTGTATGTAGACACAAGGACTGTATATAGATACAACAAGGACTGTGTATGTAGACACAACCAGGACTGTGTATGTTGACACAACCAGGACTGTTTATGTAGACACAGCATTGACTGTTTATGTAAACACAGCATGGACTGTTTATGTAGACACAGCAAGGACTGTTTATGTAGACGCGGTTCAAACATGTATCAGATGTTGATTCCTCTTTTGTTCCGTCCTTGGTCTGTGACATTGCTAGATCATATGTGTATTTAGCAAAGGGGTGTTTCAACGCAACTACTTTTCTGAATACAACATTTATGCTTACTTTGCCAACATTTCGTATATGTACATAAAACACCGGTGTAATGTTTTCTTGTTGTGATGTGCGCTGTTGTAATCTGTCGTCTTGTTGCTGTATACTGCAGTCAGATTATGTCAGGGTTATCACTGATTGTAACTACATCACCTGCCGGCTAGTAAATGCTATGCAGACAGATTTAGAAGAAAACAATCATGGCATTGAATTGTTGCATATCCTTTACAGGACGTAGCAGTCAACCCCAGCATCGTGATTCCTGGGCAAGTTTACATTCAGTAGTTTGCCATTGCTTTCTGAACGACCGGCGCCCATACCATTTCATAAAGAACTAACACAGCCGTGTTTCCAACGCAGGTATGCGGGATTACGAACTGTGTTCAAAACCCTTTCGCCGCGGAGCCGGTCATGGCATTAGCAACTATTTAAATAAGCATTGACACTGACCATACAATTGCTCCATTGTACTCCATAACATATACACTACAGTCTTAGTGAAATCAGTGTGAAATGTAACTCACTATTATGATGGTCAGGAGATCACCATAATCGCACACATATACCTACATGTCCATGTGAACACGAATACAAACATTAGAACAAAGACTATTGATAGTTAAAAACAAAACTCTCAGTTTTGGAAAGTAAAGGCGATCGCCTCGATATTTACCTCATCATCTACTGAGTGCCTATTACTCTACACACACACGTGACTAATACTATAAACCCAGTCCGCCTCAAGGCGTGGAAAAATGGGGCTTTGTGTTTCCTTTGTGTCCCCTGTTTGTCAGTTGAAAGTGTAACAGTTACATTACCATTCTTACTTCCAGGCAATCCTTGGTAATTTCTTTAAATAAATTTCACAAACTTCAGTGATTAACAATGTCTTATGAAATAAAAGCACCCTTTTACACGGCTTAAGATGAATTGGGCCATTGTTAGTTGACGCGTCCTTATATAGACCAATCGGCAGTAAAGATCTAATGTGGTCTAGATAACGCCTGCCATACACTTACCGAGCAATTTACTTGTACCCTTATTGGACTCGGTCCACTTGGCAGTCCAGGTCGATTTTACAAATCCGCGTCGATGCAAATTCGAACCCAAGACCAGATAGTTGTCAAGCAAGCATCCAGATACTATGCCCCCAATAATGTCTAGTGGGAGTTCTAAAGACACACTATTCTGGCACTTCAGGAGTATTGGCAGTCGCTTTCGTATAGTAAGTAGTACTTATAGTCCATTTCTGCAACTTTAGAATATTTGGAATACAATACATTATTTAAAGTGGGTGGAAACTCTCACTGTGTGTAAACAATTCATTTCGGTCACTTTAAAATGTTTGAAATCTACGATAACACTCTTGGGACTTATCACTGTATGATAACTTGGCTTGCTATAGTAAACACTGTATTGGCATTGATTTAAAGACTTCATACGACATCACATGCAATCCGCCTTTTTGTTGTGAGAGAGATGTCTGTTGGTGACCAAAGCCGGCTGGAGGATGTCAACGCCCACACCACTAGACCCAGGGAGAACTGTGCGTCGCCCTGCTGCTATTTCTAGAACACATTTGTCTTAACTCATCTAATCATTTGAATATCATGGCGCCAGATTACCGCGTAATATCCTTATTGTTCTCGAGTTTTGTTTATGCCCACTTTGCTTTCCTATGCTTACTTTGGTAAACCCCTTTTAATTACTGTGTCTATTTTATATTTATTTAAATAACTCATTTAATTTAACATTTTTCAGCAATTTATTATTCGAACAAAACAATTGTATTTTTTTTTTAATTTTAAAACTATGATTGCAGCTCTGATGCCAGACCAAGATATATGCGTCTCCATTTAGGTCAAAAGATGACAGAAAACGGACGTTGCGATAATTACATTAATATTGGAGCCCAGAGACTAAAAACAACTGTCGAAAGAGAACAAATGTTGATACACATAAGCATAACAATTTAACGAACAGAATATAAAGGCATCACTCCGGAAGTATAAACTAACAGAAGATTGGCCAATGCAAAACAAATAGTCTAGCCCAGTGGTTCTCAATTAAGATTATTACAAGATCGCGTTAATACGAGAACCGATTACTTGATATTGTTTTTCCCTCCACACTTTAAGGTTCTGTACTTCTCGCCCTTCTGAAAATCGTTTTATAACGTAAGTAGACCCGCAAATCACGTTTTATGTAGACGTCTAGACTTGTTATAGTATGTGTTATTAAATTTAGCTTCCATTTTTACATATACTGTGTGCGGGAGTGGGGATTTATAGGGAGTAAATACGAAAGAAGGGGGGGGGGTGACGTTCTGAACATATGGTGAAGGGGTGCATGGGCCAAAATGGGATGAGAATCACTGGTCTAGCCAAAGCATAAAGGACCATTCGAGAAAGCCACGGTAGACAAAATCGAGTAGAAAAGCTGTAGAAATAGGATAGAATAATGAATAAATAGTCGAAGTTTATTTAATGACTTGTAATGTGGCTACCGTCTCCGGGGTGAAGGGCGTTATGGACGCGATTCGTAATCCCGTATACCCGGGTTCTAAACACAGTGGTGCTGGTTGTTTAGAAAAAGGTATAGGAGCGGGTCTTTCAGAAATCAATGGCAAACTACTGAACGTATAACTTGCCCAGGAATCACGAACAGCCAAAATGATGGGGTTGACTGCTACGTCCTGTAAAGGACATGTAACTAAATTTTTAAATATTAATGTAGCTACGAGAGCAAAAGGATGCCCATAAAGAAATTGGAGTGATGACATCTAAGATATTGTGCAATCACACGGAATGACACTATCCAGTGCCGCCCATCGGGCACAGTGAGTCAAATATTCCTTCCCACGATGCTTGACGGCAAAAGTGGATGATGATGATGATGATGATGATGATGATGATGATGATGATGATGATGATGATGATGATGATGATGATGATGATGATGATGATCTTGTATTGTGTGTTGTAGCGCATGCTCAAACTTGCACTTGTGGCTAAGGCTAGTCCAGTGAAATGCTTCTACTGTAGGGATGTGTTGTCTTAATACTGTACGGATGTGTAGTGTTATATCTTCACACTTACTAGGTCATGGCATCATGAAGTGAGGTGTCCAGCTCACTTCCACATCGCAATTTACTCATACCAATAAGTGCACCGGTATTCAAGGCTGGATTACCCCGGAGCAGTAGTGAATGAGAGGAGGAATCACATCCTGTCATCACTGGTGATTGCTCATAGCGCGAACAAAGATAGAGCATTTCGGTTGGGTGTCAACAGAAAGAGATCGTTCTAAATTTGAAATTACCGCGGGGGTAACAAATGTTCCACATTCGAATAATACCTGTGACTATGAGTTTTAATTGTTTAAAGTTAAGTTTTATTCATTTATTCACTTCACATGATATATAACTCTGCAGTATGCACCTGACGAGATGCAGCAAAATATGCCAGGCAATAAATCGCGCAACATAATGTTTGTCGCTTCTGTGTTTACATTCACCAAGGGAAGATATTGTTTAGAATTGGTCATTGTTCTCCGGGGAAGTATACAGATAACTATATACGGTCATGTTGTCTATTGTAGGAGTTAGTGCTGACTGTTCCCCTGAGTACTATACAGATACTATACACTGTCAGTTGTCTATTGTAGGAGTTAGTACTGACAGTTCCCCAGAGTAGTATACAGATAACTATACACTGTCAGTTGTCTATTGTAGGAGTTAGTGTTGACAGTTCCCCAGAGTAGTATACAGATACTATACACTGTCAGTTGTCTATTATAGGAGTTAGTGTTGACTGTTCCCCAGAGTAGTATACAGATAACTATACACTGTCAGTTGTCTATTGTAGGAGTTAGTGCTGACTGTTCCCTAGAGTCATCTCATTGGCACCTTGTCGTCTTGACAGACGATAGTTTGTGCTTTAAAAAGGCATACTAACTTTTACCTATGGCGGTAGCGAATGTGACTGATAAGGCCAATTCGCACTGTAAATGTTCGTTCACAGTGGGTGCATGTGAACACGTGCTTATTTCCACCATCATGCACCATCTTACGTCTCACACGCTCGGTGTGGGACTTATCTGCAATAATTTTCTCCTTTGTGTTTATTCCATTTCTGATGTTTGCCCGCCATGCAACACGTTCAGAGGCGACTTGCTCCCACTGTGCATTATCAATGTTTGTATCAATCATGTCCCGCTTACACACATCTTTGTATCGTAGTAGAGGCCGACCCTGAGATCTCTTACTCATCTGTAATTCACCAAAAAAGATGTCCTTTGGTATTCTACCATCATCCATCCTCCTAAGATGTCCTATACATCTAATTCTACAAAGACTGAGCATGGATTTTGTGATTTTGTCTTGCCACTTAATACCAAGAATCCTTCGCAGACACCACATATGAAAGCTGTTTAAACGTTCCCCAGAGTAGTATACAGATAGCTATACACTGTCAGTTGTCTATTGTAGGAGTTAGTGCTGACTGTTCCCCAGAGTAGTATACAGACAATTATACACTATAAGTTGTCTAGTGTAAAAGTTGGTGGTGACTGTTCCTCGGAGCAGTATACAGATAACTATACACCACAGGTTGTCTGTTGTAGGAGTTAGTGGTGATTATTCCCCTGAGTTGTATACAGATAACTATACATTAACAGTTGTCTATTGTGGGAATTAGTAGTGACTATTCCCCTGAGTACTATACAGATACATATACACTTTCAGTTGTCTATTGTTGGAGTTAGTGGTTACTGTTGCCCAGAGTAGTATACAGATAACTATACACTATCAGTTGTGTAAAGCATGAGTTAATGGTGATTGGTGCACACTGTGTAGAAGCACGAATGCCTATATAACATGTTTATGTAACCTAACGTAAACAAGTGTCACCACAGCGACGCATAGATAGAATAACCCAAAGCTTAACAATATGCTTATATAACCTATGACCCACACTTATCGGATCATCAGCCCATGCATACACTGAATTCTGAATTTAAGAAGGGTATCGAATAGATCAAGTCACCAGACTGCTGAACACAATATATGATACTGGAGATATACCTCTTGAACTATGTATTTCTATATTTATTGCAATCCCGAAGAAATCAGGAGCCTTGGAATGTTGTCTGTTGTGGAAGTTAGTGTTGACTGTAACCGGAACATTATACTGAGAACTATACACTACATGTTGTCTAGTGTAAGAGTTGGTGGTGACTGTTCCTCGGAGCAGTATACAGATAACTATACACTATAGGTTGTCTATTGTAGGAGTTAGTGGTGATTGTTCCCCTGAGTTGTATACAGATAACTATACATTATCAGTTGTCTATTGTGGGAATTAGTAGTGACTGTTCCCCTGAGTACTATACAGATACATATACACTTTCAGTTGTCTATTGTTGGAGTTAGTGGTGATTGTTCCCCTGAGTTGTATACAGATAACTATACATTATCAGTTGTCTATTGTATGAGTTAGTGGTGACTGCTCCCCGGAGCAGTATACAGATAACTATACATTATCAGTTGTCTATTGTAGGAGTTAGTGGTGACTATTCCACTGAGTAATATACAGATAACTATACACTATAGGTTGTCTAGTGTAAGAGTTAGTGATGACTTTTTCCCGTAGCAGTATACATGTAACTATACATTGTTATGTTGTCTCTTGTAGGAGCAGTTTACAGAATACTATCTGTGACAAGGTTAAGTGACATATAGAAGTGACTGTGGTTGTGTCTAGTGGTTTGTCTGTATGAAACTCTGCAGGTTTACTTATGCACAGCTATAGACACTGGAACGCGCACATAATTTTATTAATGACACCGATGCATGATGGGAAGAAAACATGACACCATTTCCATAAGTAACCTCAGTACAAGTACATCAACACAACTGTCGTCAATCGGGCTGGTGAAATGACTTAATTGCCTCGGACTATATCCCTTGTACGAACTCATTGACTGCCAGGCTGAGATTCATTCCTCAGCCCGACCTCCGAATAACTGGCTAATTTTCCTGAACTTAGCCCAACCACTGAATAACTGGCTAATTCCTCTGAATCAACTCTTCCTGAATATCACTTTCTTGGCTGGTTTTCCTCACTCAGCCCACACTCCACTCTTTGGCTAAGACTCCCTCGATTAGCCTCAGACTGAATGCTCTCGCTAAGTCTCCCTCACTTAGCCTCAGAATCCCACTCTACTATCTAAGTCTCCCTGACTTAACTCGAATTCAACTGTCTGAAAACCACCAGGCGGAGTTGTCCCTAACTCCGCCACAGCTCCACTCTCTTAATTTTCCCGGACTTATCTTTCTATTCACTCTTCCCGGACCTCCCAAGAAACACTACTTAACTCCTTTAAGCCCAATCTAAATTCCTCCAATTACATTTCTTGACCTCCTTTGTCTCTTAGTCTACTATCACGTTTTTATTTGTGCCAAGGTGTCTCATACTTACATCTCCGTGATTGTGTTTGGGGCCAACCTTTGTTGTGGAATTCCTACCTCCACATTTCTGACCTAACATCCGCATACCTCTTCTCTGATCCGTGTAACCTCTATTATACTATAAGTTTCTAGCTAGTACATTCACCCCATTTAGGTGTAAAACACGCACGTTACATTACCACCTCTTCAAAAGAAAACATAGTTTCAAATGATGGGAGAGTCATGCTTCTTTAAATTTTGAACAAGGACGGTAACGATTCGTGAGTAGCAGTAAGTCTGCATCTCTCATACTCTCTACTACATCTCTTGCTCATTTCAACTACCACACTAAATAATAGAGAAGGTAACGACATGTAACCTAACATATTACCCCTGCATAAAAACAAATTCCACCTTTTATCCCTACAAGTACTATCGTGCAGAACACACGAAGTATGCAACCTTGCGAAATGCGATCAGTAATAGGATATCTAATAAAACGTCCATGAAAAATGTTGAGGTGCTACATCGCCGCTGTACTCCAACACAATATTTTATATTGTTAACAGTCTCTAAATAACACACACACACACACACAGAGTTCATTGTCCTCGTTGATCCATGCCCTTGGTAACCTATGGAGAGCAAGTCTGTGTTGGTATTGTCCTCTCCACGTATTGGTACTGAAACACATGAGCACTCTAGCCGTAAGATACTCCATCAGTGAGTACGTGAGCTCTTCATTGCCGCTGTATGTGCGAGTGTCACTGGTAGGCATATCTGTCTACACAATGACTTATCTGTCCATTGAGCACATCGACCTTTGCATGCATAGATTCCATAATCACTAGGGCGTCACGTTGCAAACCTTAACCTTTAGTTTCTGGTGGCGAGGGTTAACTGCTGACCTGTAGCACTGGATGCACAACTGGATTCGTCTCATGTGTCAGACATCCACCAGGTCCCGTCGATGATGTGTCCACCCTGAGAGTACATTGTAAGTTAATATTAGGGATAATTACAATGGGATGATTCAAAAATAGCTTAATCCTTTTGGGTTCTGCTACCCACTGTGGTGTCCACACCACCTTGTTGGGTCCGCCCGTCTGTGTCCCTGCAGACAACACTGATGTGATGGCAGACACCAGTTTCTTTTTTACTGTACTATAGAACTGCGTGATTATAACACTACCCCTAAGGGGCTTTGATAGGTAGGTTACACTTCGACCTTCCCGCCCTGTCCTGACCCCAACACAAGTATCCCTCTATTGAATCCCCACCGATTCGGGACTCAACCTGTCGTTCCCTCCCCACCTATGGACACCCACCCATAGAGGGGCTCCTCCGGACGACACACATAAACTAAAGTAAGGGCATGTCAACAGAAATGCAAAGTTTAATGCACAATACCGTCCATAGAGGAAGATTGAAGAGTAGAGTAGAATGTAGGTCTATTTATAGCTAAGACATCCGAGTAAAGAAGAATCATCATAGTCCCAGACGTCATCACTAGACATGGTAGAATGGTAGGCGTGTATGTCGGGTCTTGTCCTTTTGCTCACCCGGTTTTCTCCATGTGCGAGCAGCCGTGGTAGTGTATGAAAGTTCAACACTTCTCCAGGGATTCTGAAGACTACTGAGGCCACACTGTCTATAGTCACACTACGTTGCAAGGTAATGTCCCCCAGTGACGAATGATTCTACATCACTCTAGAATACTCTAGATTCTTAATGATAAGTATGCCAGGGAGACCCAATAACCAAAGGCGTCCCCCTCAGCTGACGTAGAAACGAAGTCCCACGTTGGAGCTAGTTAGCTCGACGCAGGTCTCCCCCCCCCCTCCTCCCCCCACTGGCTCGGCGTCATCATCATCCACTTCTTCGTTGCCATCATCATGCACTCCCTCGTTGTCATATCAGATAAGTCAATAGAACTAACAACTGGAATCGTGTTAGATTGGCAGTGTCAATCAAGGTGTCGATTGTAGCCTGAAGATCTGAGGTATCAGTCAGATTAATGACTGTAGCTTGAAGATCTGGGGTATCTGTCAGATTAGTGACTGTAGCTTGAAGAACTAAGTTATCAGTCAGCTTATTGACTGTACGTGTTGTTCCATCTCATAAGTCATTCGAGTTAACGACTGCAGTCTGAAGATCTAAGGTATCAGTCAGATTAGTGACTGTCAGATTAACAACTGTAGTCTGACCCTGTTGACCCCAGCTGGGTCTACTTCAGAAGAATACAGGTCATGGCGAGCGTTCATCAAAGAATCAACTCATACGCTAGAGCAGTAGACCCACAGTGGGGTCAGTAAATCTAGATGCTGTGGACTTGTTTAACCTCACCTTTGGTAAATCAAGTGTCTTTGGTTTAGTGGCAAGTAGGTACCAGTATGTCATGGTCTCGTGTGCTCGGTATCCGGTTTAAACGGAATTGGCGGATTCCCAGTTCGTCTACTTCGCCTCTTTCATAAGCGGTCTACTGGAGCGAGCCGTACGCCATTAACTTGCTTCTTCATCTGCACACGTTGACTACTACCTGAAAACCAAATCCTACAAGGAGAATAGTGGGTGAGAGTACTCGGAAATGACTCGGACACACATGGCACTCCATATCTTCAGTATATAAACCATTATAACTGGTTATGGGATCAGTTTCCTCTTATGAGGTGATAAAGCATGAGTGCGTTTCTTTGTCAGAAAGCTCCGAGAACAGCTTGTCTAGGAGGCACGGTTCCAGGAAGTATCGGTCGTGTCCGTCCCCAACCCCTGTCACCTGATCATGTTTCCTCCTGCTATCCCCCTCTCTTGCTCGTTTGTTCACTAAGTACCACTTGACTATAATACACCACTGAAAAAGGTTTCGCTCAATGATAATTGTCCGTCCTGGCAATTTCTTTCCCTCTACATCATCATAATCAACAATCATAATCATATCTCATAATTAGTTCAATAAACTAATTTAACAATTAAGTAATTAATAAATCAAACTATAACTCCTGCTCTGGGATTCCTGTCTCAGATCATAACGAAGCTCTCTTTGTAACCCCTCCTAACCCTGAGGACAAAGAGCATATTATACCACATGTAGATGGTGTACATCCATCCCCGTTCCCCTATCCCGCTGCTTAGCGGTGATTAAATATGAACGGTTCCACTGGCCTGTTAGGACCAGACTTCCATTTAGGTTGAATCCCACATCCCATCCATAATTCCCGTCGTCTCTCGAGGTATCGAAGAAATCATCCCCCTCAGCGCCCTAACCTTAGAATATGTGTGTCCCCACAAGAAGGATCAAGTATAGGTTTTCCCAGACTATGAGGATCAAGCATAGTTTTCCCCAGACCATGAGGATCGAGTAGAGTAAAGAGTGGCGCACAAGACTGAGCGGTCACTTCGAATACTCGACGCAAAAGCACACGCAATCCCACCCGGACTCGAGCTGTACAATCGCACGTAGTTCCACCCGAAATCGCGAGGCATATTCACAACACATCCTCTCACGTAAAAAATCACCACTACAAAGGCAATAAACCATCATTAGCACATTCCTCCAGAATATGACGTCACTGAAGTTTCTAGCCTGTAGCTGTAATTATTTTTTTTTTTTAATTGTTGCGCTGCTCGCTTTGAACTCTTTTTGCGTGACTGATTGTTAGCTCCTCCTATTACTAGCGTCCCTCGCCATCCCACTCCTAACCCACTCCAACTTCAGAAGTACTTGTAACTTTCCCCCCCCCCCCCCCAAAGTCAAGGACAAGAAGTCAACATTTTAGTCTAACTGACCGGTGTAGGCGATGAACCCTCTAACTCGACATCAGCACACCTGATGTTTAAGAACGAGTGATCTTATCCATTCAACCATTTAGCTTTATTTGTCAATGTACCAGTGTTATGACCGTTCCAAGATCTTCCGTCAGATATCAGTGTTATGCCCGTTCCAAGATCTTCCGTCAGATATCAGTGTTATGACAGTTCCAAGATCTTCCGTCAGATATCATTGTTATGACAGTTCCAAGATCTTCCGTCAGATATCATTGTTATGCCCGTTCCAAGATCTTCCGTCAGATATCAGTGTTATGACAGTCCCAAGATCTTCCGTCAGATACCATTGTTATGACAGTCCCAAGATCTTCTGTCAGATACCAGTGTTATGCCCGTTCCAAGATCTTCCGTCAGATACCATTGTTATGACAGTCCTAAGACAACCGTCTGACTGACATGTTCTATTTACTTGGATGTTCCATTGTGACTTCTTCTTGGAGTTGACCATAATTTCTGTTTTTTATCTTCAATTTGCTCAGTGTACATGAATCACATGTTCTAAATGCTGCAGATCCTGTTTACTGCCAGCAACCAACATTGTATCATCTGCATATATTATATTGGCATTCATGTAATCCTATGGCAATCCAGTTTTGTCCTACACATGTCTCGTGGTATGTGTGCTCCAGAGACAATAGTAAGCCATTTCGCATTTCTGTCGAACACCTTTTGATAGACTGGTATTGACCTGCATCGCTATCATTTTAAGCTAGAATGTTATTTCCAATATATGTACTTTACAAGTCTAAAGTCTATCCTGTCAATTTGGAAATCTGAAATAATCTTTATCTAAACAAATGTGTAAGTCTTTGACTGCTTCTGTCACACTCTCCAATAACGTTCTCAGCAAATTCACAGCATTTGATGTACTCTTGCCGTCTACAAAACCACTCTGTTCTTCTTGTATTTCTGGTTGTATCTTCTTGTTATCCCTTTGCATGATGATTCTTAGCAAAGTAATTTTATGTGACTCATCATATTAACTGTTCGAGTGGTCATCTCATTCCAAGGCTCCTGATTTTTTTCGGGATCGTAAGTTTAACTGTATACAAACATCATTGTCCAAAATGATAATCCGAACCCAGCTTGAAATAAAAGAAGTCAAAGAACGGAGGCAGAACAGAAAGTCAGATAAACGAAGCCAGAAATAATATAATGAACAAAAAAAGTAGGTAGAAAATAACATTTACTTGTCTTTCTCCACTTTAACAGTTCCAGCAACCTTTACAAGAAGGATACGCCTCTTAGCGCCTTAAAATCGTGTTCCGAGCATCACACAATTTTCATTGGAGAATCGTCTCATTCACTGAATGGCAATCCTCCACCCAGGCGTTGATTATTAGCATGCACCATTCTTTCATCTTAGATCTTCGCCTCGCAACTGTTTATATTTACACTTCTATCTATCTATCTATCTATCTATCTATCTATCTATCTATCTATCTATCTATCTATCTATCTATCTATCTATCTATCTATCTATCTATCTATCTATCTATCTATCTATCTATCTATCTATCTATCTATCTATCTATCTATCTATCTATCTATCTATCTATCTATCTATCTATCTATCTATCTATCTATCTATCTATCTATCTATCTATCTATCTATCTATCTATCTATCTATCTATCTATCTATCTATCTATCTATCTATCTATCTATCTATCTATCTATCTATCTATCTATCTATCTATCTATCTATCTATCTATCTATCTATCTATCTATCTATCTATCTATCTATCTATCTATCTATCTATCTATCTATCTATCTATCTATCTATCTATCTATCTATCTATCTATCTATCTATCTATCTATCTATCTATCTATCTATCTATCTATCTATCTATCTATCTATCTATCTATCTATCTATCTATCTATCTATCTATCTATCTATCTATCTATCTATCTATCTATCTATCTATCTATCTATCTATCTATCTATCTATCTATCTATCTATCTATCTATCTATCTATCTATCTATCTATCTATCTATCTATCTATCTAATCTAATCTATCTATCTATCTATCTAATCTATCTATCTAATCTATCTACTCTATCTATCTATCTATCTATCTATCTATCTATCTATCTATCTATCTATCTATCTACCTATCTATCTATCTATCTATCTATCTATCTATCTAAAAAAAACTTGAGACAATGAAAATTGGCCCTAATGTAGTCACTCTAATATCATATTTTCTATAAAACAGAAAGCAAGTAGTATCACTTAATAAATCTCTGTCTCAAACCACTACCTTCAATATTGGAGTACCGCAAGGCTCTATTCTTGGCCCTCTATTATTTGCCATATATATTAACGATCTACCTTTGCATCTTTCTTCGTCCTGCGATCTATTTGCAGACGACTGTACAGTGTACACAAACGCTGAAAACTGTATTTTACTGGAGTCGTCTTTACAACAAGAATTAAATAATGTAGTGAGGTGGAGCTATTCAAACCGTATGCAAATTAACATCACTAAAACAAAATCAATGTTATTAACAACCAGACAAAGACTTCAAACTCTAAGCTCACACACATCACTTCAACTTCACATCGATAACATGCCAGTAGAAAGTGTAATTGAGCACAAAACATTGGGCCTAATCATTGATAGAAACCTAACCTTTAATTCCCACGTTCAAGCGCTCATTAAACAAACAGCGAAAAAAGTCTACCAACTCGCCAAGATTAAAAAATGCCTTGATGAGGACACAAAGAAACTATTCTATACTTCTCATATACAGACACACTTTGACTACTGCTCTACAATCTGGGATGGTTGTTCTATTTCAAACACCAAGCGACTTTACTCACTCCAGAAACGGGCCATGAGTCTAATTTATAGCAATCATTTATCTGACAATCCTAGCCTGTATAAACGCCTTCAGTTACTACCACTCCGCAAACGCCTGCTTTTCAATAAAGCTAAACTAATTCACAAAATCCTGCATCGAAATGCCCCAAATTACCTTTGGCCATTGTTTAAATATAATGCTAGACACAGTAAACGTTTAAATATATTACACATTCCGAAGCCTAGTATTCATCATCATCATCATCATCTTCCACTTCTGCCGTCAAGCGTCGTGGGGAGGAATAATTTGCGTTCCAGCGCCCGGTGGACGGCACTGGATAGTGTCATTCCGTGAGGTTGTACAATGTCTCTGATGTCGTCAATCCATTTTCTTCTTGGACGTCCTCGTGGTCTCGTCGCAGATGATCTTTGATGTAAGGCCAGTGATGGTAGTTGTTGATGTTGCATTCTAATGACATGGCCAAACCACTTGATCTTCTGTCTGTCAATAAATGTGGCACAAGGTGTTGATCCCACAGTCTGTCTGATAGTAGCATTTCTTACTCGGTCTCGGATTGTTAAGTTGGCAGCTCTCCTCAGGCATCTCATTTCGCAGGTGTTGATTTTGCGAAGGTGTAATTTGGATAAAGTCCAGGTTTGAGATTGGTAGCATAGGGTTGGTGTGAATATGCTGTTTATTATCTGTCGTTTTGCGGACATGGGTATGTTTGGATGTTTCAGTAAGGGTGATAGTTGATATGTAAGTGCACTAGCTTTTTGACATCTGATGTCAATTTCTCTGTCCAATCTGCCATCTTCTGTGATCATACTTCCAAGGTATTTGAATTCTTTAACTTGTTTCAGAGGTGAGTTATTTATCTGTATATTTAGTGGGCCTGGCGATCTGCTAACTTGCATTACTTCGGTTTTGGCTGTGTTTATACTCATATTGTATCTGCTGCAGGTTGAACTCAGATTAGTAATAATATTTTGTAGTCTGCCCTCATCGCTGTAAAACAGGCACTGATCATCTGCAAATAGAAGTTCATTTATTCCCTGTGGGTCAGTTGTTTCATCTGGAGTAAAGAGTTCTAAATTTTCTGAATCTGGTCTGTCCAGACTTGCTTCTTTGGAAATTCTGTCCATGTAGATATTGAATAGCAGGGGAGAGAGCACACATCCCTGCCTCACTCCTGTATTGACTGTGAACATATCTGATATACCTTCCTGTGTTCTTACTGCACTTTGGCTCGAGTGGTACATGGCTATGATATTTTCTAGCAGTTGCCCTTCTATCCCATAGTCTTCAAGGATGGTCCATAATTTGTATCTGTCTACTCTATCAAAAGCCTTTTCCTGATCTACAAACACAATATTCTGCTGGTCACTATATTCAATAGTTTTTTCACAAATTTGTCTAAGTGTAAATAATGCATCAGTGCAACTTTTACCTTTCCGAAAACCGAATTGTGCTTTGCTTAACTGTTGTTCAACTATTGGTCTAGCTCTTTGTTCCAAAAGTTTTGCATACATTTTCCCTATATGGCTTAGGAGTGATATACCTCTGTATGTTTCGCACTCTCTCATATTGCCTTTCTTTTTCCATATTGGTACTATTATTGCCTGTTGCCAATCATCTGGGACTTTTCTTTCTTCCCATGCTATATTAAAAAGTCTTGTTAGCCATTTAACTCCTGTTTCCCCACAGGCCTGAATAGCTTCTGTGGTTATTCCATCTGGACCTGGTGATTTGTTCTTAGGACTTTTCTGTATAACTGCTTTGACTTCTGCAGGTATGAAATTTGGTTCTTGCTGTCCCTGGCGTTTAGGCACAAAAGTGAGGTTTCCTATGTTATGTGTGGGGTTAAGTAGTTCTTGAAAGTATTCTGCCCATCTTGCTAGTCTTTGTTGTGGATTAAATATTGGTATACCTCTTTTGCTGTTTATGATGGTGGTTGGGTTGTAACATGCATCTCTGTTTCTCATTGTGGTGACACGTTTATAAAATTCTCTTGGGCAGTCTTTGCTAAGGGTCGCCATCTGTTCACCGTATATTCTCCAGGATTCATCTTTAGATGCTCTAATTGTTCGTTTGGCATTACGTCGTGCTATTCTATAAGTAATATAGTCCTGTTCAGATTTAGTTGTGATCCACTTTTTGAATGCTACCTTCTTTTTGAATATGCTATCTTTAACTTCGTTGTTCCACCAGGCTGTTCTTAATCTTTTGTCTTGCCCTACTTTCTTTGTTCCACATTTATTTTTCAGTGTGTCGAGCATGGCAGCCTTGAAACATGTCCATTCCTTATCTACGCTTGAGTGGTCATCAGGGATGTTCTTATGTAGGTTTTGGATTTCTTGATTGAATTCGTCTTTAACTGTATTTTCCTGCAGCCTCCTATAATTGATGACATGTGTTGTTACTTTTTTTGTTTCTTATTCTCCTGTGTGATGAAATCTTTTTTATTATGACTGGTTTGTGATCAGTATCAACATCTGTATTTGGGAGTGCTCTTGAATCTAGCATTGACTTATACAAAACAAGCTTAACGTACTCCGCAGCTCAGCTGTGGAGCAATCTTCCACAAGAAATCAAAGACATCACCAAACCCTATTCATATAACCTAGAGCGACGACAGTGGAAGATAAACTCTATGGACCGCTGTGTGATCTGAAAAAGACAGTTCAATTCATACAAGAGACAGCATTGCAGTTATAGAAATATTTCAGGCGAACGAAAGAAGAAGAAGAAGAAGAAGAAGAAGAAGAAGAAGAAGAAGAAGAAGAAGAAGAAGAAGAAGAAGAAGAAGAAGAAGAAGAAGAAGAAGAAGAAGAAGAAGAAGAAGAAGAAGAAGATATAACCGCAAATTATTTGAACACTATCTCAGTACGGATTATCTTCCCCCTTAATAATAGAGATAATAATAATAATAACAAAACCCTAGTATAACAGCCAGTCCCCTTTTGGTAGGCCAGTATATTCCACATGGCTAATAACAAGTGTCAGACCATTATCTAATATTACTGAGTCGTGGAGTTTTGATGTTCGCATTTTGCCCATGCCTTTATAATGCATATCTTTTATATTGTTACTGTTCTCTGTTAGCCTTGAATGATGTGTGAATGAAATAATGTATGAAAGAGAGAATAACGTTTGTTCGTTCGTTCATTCGTTCTATCTATCTATCTATCTGTCTGTCTGTCTGTCTGTCTGTCTGTCGGTCGGTCGGTCGGTCGGTCGGTCGGTCGGTCGGTCGGTCGGTCGGTCGGTCGGTCGGTCGGTCGGTCGGTCGGTCGGTCGGTCGGTCGGTCGGTCGGTCGGTCGGTCGGTCGGTCGGTCGGTCGGTCGGTCGGTCGGTCGGTCGGTCGGTCGGTCGGTCGGTCGGTCGGTCGGTCGGTCGGTCGGTCGGTCGGTCGGTCGGTCGGTCGGTCGGTCGGTCGGTCGGTCGGTCGGTCGGTCGGTCGGTCGGTCGGTCGGTCGGTCGGTCGGTCGGTCGGTCGGTCGGTCGGTCGGTCGGTCGGTCGGTCGGTCGGTCGGTCGGTCGGTCGGTCGGTCGGTCGGTCGGTCGGTCGGTCGGTCGGTCGGTCGGTCGGTCGGTCGGTCGGTCGGTCGGTCGGTCGGTCGGTCGGTCGGTCGGTCGGTCGGTCGGTCGGTCGGTCGGTCGGTCGGTCGGTCGGTCGGTCGGTCGGTCGGTCGGTCGGTCGGTCGGTCGGTCGGTCGGTCGGTCGGTCGGTCGGTCGGTCGGTCGGTCGGTCGGTCGGTCGGTCGGTCGGTCGGTCGGTCGGTCGGTTGGTCGGTCGGTCGGTCGAGATTGATGGCTCAACCCCAAAGAGATAAAGGATGGAAAATCCTTTTTCCCAATGTGATCCTGTCCGTTTAATTAATTTAGCTGTACTGACTCAATTGTTTGAGACCAGAAATAGAGTTTTAGAGAACCAAGGAATACCTTCAGGAAATAACTGAAAAGTTGTATTCCCTTTTATACCCAAAATATCCTTTAAGTGGTTCCTTGCCTCTCCTCTACCAAATAATTAATTCTATCTAAGGTAGTTTAAAACAATTTGACTATGACAAGTAAAAATACAATCAATACATGACATGGCCTCATTTTTTATGATTTAATAAACACAAACATGGATTTTGTAAATTGCATTCAAAATTACAATTTCCTGTCATAAAATAAGGACATATACATATACAGTAAATATACAGAATTGATGTGCCAATTATGTGTATAATAACAGCTATATTTTTCCCCAGTGGCATGTAATGCTAATATTTTACTGGCCTGGATGATCTGGAAAAAAAAAGAACTGTCTACACTCAGAATTCTCCACTTTCAGATTTGGGAATCCCTCTGGCTATCAATTAATTGTTGTAGTCTTAGTGTTCCAGGTCTTAGAACATAAGTTGGCTCTTGGTTTCCTTTCCATTGTTTGGCAGGTAAATATTTAAATAAAGATTACCTCTCCTATGAGACAAATGGAATGGTTGCAGGTAGATAAGTTTCTGCGCTACTCTATCAAGGGCATCACTCAACAATGTGCTCACTCAACAGGTGCTGCATTCAATCTTCACCAAGTCAGGTCTGGATTTACATGAGTAATATCACTACCTGAAATTCCATCAATCACATAATTCTAATGATATCATAAATATGACATTAGAAATGAAATGTAAAATCCTAAGAACATAACAAGTGAAAACAATAAAAGGAATCTTGTTCTTAGAGAAAACAAACATAGAAGAAAGATAGTCTTGGTGTTCTCAATTAGTTATCACCAACATAGTTGTTTGCTCTCACTCCAATCTTCAACTATCAGGTGTTAAAGGTTTATCTAGCAGATGTGCAGTTTCATCTTCACTTATGCCTGTCCTTCAGTTTATAGTTTAAGTAATACCTTGAATGATTTGGAATTTGACAATTATGTTGACTATTCTCTTCTTCATCTTTTTCTATTCAGGAAAAGGGTCTCATACATTAAGGGCTTTTAAACATCAGTCCCCCTTGTAATGAGTGTTTGTTTATAAGTACATTATGGTATCCATTCTTGTATAGCATTCAGGTGACTTCTCTTTTTAGTCCAAAGTTTTACGGAGAATATATCCCCCCCTCTTCACCGTCTCTATACTAAGGTTGTACTTCAGCTATCCGCATCATCATGCTTATTATAATAATTCTCATCATCATAATGATTACATTATTATCATTATTATCATGCTTATGACATTAGAAATCATTACATCATTCTAACATTATTATCATAATCATTATTACATAATTTTCATTACATTACAGTCATCATCATCATCTTTGTAGTGCATTATTATCATGCTTACAGGGCACATAAAAATAGAGATCTAACTACGTACCATAGTCTGAGAAATAAAGTTCAATATGTTATTCGAAAGGAAAAGAAAAACTATTTTAAGAACTTAATAATAGATAAAACCAACACTAAAGATATATGGAAAGCAATTAATACCTTGACAAACAAACACAAATCATCACAATCGTTACCATCAAATCAGGTTACATGTGATCAATTCAGTAGTTTCTTTCAGTCTGACATAAACCAACTGAAGGCTGCAATACCAGATGTGCCTCATGACATATCTTTATTATCATCATTCTGTGAGAGCAAATGCTATGGAGACATTCCCACAAACATACCGCTAATGACGACCACTGAAGTATTTACTCATCTCAGTAGCCTAAAAAAAAACAATAACTCATCAGGACTAGATGGAATCAGTAATCGGATCCTTCGCTATGCTGCACCGGCGATCTGCGAGTCACTAACTTTTATATACAATCAATGTCTCACCAAAGGTCACTTCCCATCAGCCTTTGAAATCGCTAAAGTGTATCCTCATTTAAAAGCTGGTTCATTAGACGATTGTATCATGAGTAATTATAGGCCAATTTCCATATTATCCTCTTTATCCAAACCGCTAGAAAAGCACATCCACAAAACAACACTAGAGCACTTAGTTCGCCATAAACTAATAGCTGTCAGTCAGTCAGGATTTCGGCCAAAATATTCCTGCCATACGGCCCTAACAAACATGATAGAAAACTGGCATCAAAATATTAACAACAATACTCTATGTGGTCCGATGTTTATAGACTAAAAAAGCATTCGATATGATAGATCATACTATCCTAATTAAAAAACTAGAAACAATGAAAGTAAGCTTTAATATAGTGACATTAATAAACTCATTCTTATTAGACAGAAAACAAGTAGTATCACACAATAAATCTCTATCCCAAGCTATTATCATTAATATTGGGGTACCTCAGGGGTCTATACTTGGCCCTTTGTTATTTGCCATTTATATAAATGATCTTCCCTTATATCTGTCATCGTCCTGCGATCTATTTGCAGACGACTGCACAGTATATACAAACGTTATTGATCGTAATGTGCTAGAATTATCCTTGCAACAGGAAATAAATAGTGTAGTTAACTGGAATCATGCAAACCGCATGCAAATTAACATTTCTAAAACAAAATCTATGTTAATAGGAGCGAGGCAAAGACTTCACACTCTAAACTCGCAGGGAACTCTTCAGCTGCACATTGGTAGCACACCTATAGAAAGTGTAACCGAGCACAAGGCACTGGGTCTTATCATAGATCAAAATCTATCCTTTAATTCCCATGTTCATGCTCTAGTTAAACAAATAGCCAAAAAAGTATACCAACTTGCCAAAATTAAAAACTTCCTCGACGAAAACACAAGAAAGATATTCTATACTTCCCACATACAAACACATATTATCTGGGATGGATGCTCCAAAATCAATAACAAAACGCCTTTATTCGCTCCAGAAAAGGGCAGTGCGTCTAATCAATGGTGATAAGTTTACAGACAATTCTAACCTACATGAACGTCTTCAGTTACTGCCACTCCACAAACGCCTACTTTTTAATAAGGCTAAACTACCTCACAAAATCCTATTTCAAAATGCCCCAAGCTACCTTTGGCCATTGTTTAAATATAACGCAAGACATAGTGAACGACTAAATATACTTCATGTCCCTAAACCTAGGATAGACTTATATAAAACAAGCTTAGCATACTCTGCCACTTAGTTGTGGAATAATCTTCCACAAGAAATCAAAGACACCACCAATCATTATACATACAGTCGCAACCTGTTTGAACACCACCTCAGAACAGACTACATGCCCCCTTAAAAAAAAAAAAAAACAGGAACAAAGACAATAATAATGGTAAATTATCTTGAACGACAACTAGCAAAAAAAAAAAAAACATTCCCATATGTGTGGCACGTTACACCCGCCTTGGGTATTTATGATGCCCATGTTAAACATTGCCTCAAAGAGTCATGTATTATTGATTATTTTTCATGCGTTTTAATGCTTATTGTTCTGTTATGTCAAATAATTGCTTCATAAGAGATGTTGAATGAAAGAATGTATGAGAGGAAATAGAGAAGAAGGGCAGAATGTCAGACGGGCCTGCGTGCCCAATTCTTAACCCTTTGAAAATAAAGATTTTCTATCTATCTATCTATCTATCTATCTATCTATCTATCTATCTATCTATCTATCTATCTATCTATCTATCTATCTATCTATCTATCTATCTACCTACCTACCTACCAACCTACCTACCTACCCACCACCCACCCACCCACCCACCTATCTATCTATCTATCTATCTATCTATCTATCTATCTATCTATCTATCTATCTATCTATCTATCTATCTATCTATCTATCTATCTATCTATCTTCCTGCCTGCCTGTCTGTCTGTCTGTCTGTCTGTCTGTCTGTCCATCTGTCTGTCTGTCTGTCTGTGTGGGTGGGCGGGTCGGTCGGTAGGTGGGTGGGTGGGTCTGTGGGTGGGTGGGTCGGTCGGTCGGTCGGTCTGCTCGCCCACCCGCCTGTCTGTCTGTCTGTCTCTCTGTCTGTCTGTCTGTTTGTCGATCTGTCGATCTGTCTACCGATCTGTCTATCGATCGATCTATTTATATGTCTATCGATCGATCGATCTACTGTCTATCGATCTGTCTATCGATTTGTCGGTCTGCTTGTCGGTCAGACGATCGGTCCGACCGTCCGTCCACCTAACTATGTGATTATATTAATTACTTATTTTCAACTTAATCAGTTAAAACTAACTAACTAACTAACTAACTAACTAACTAACTAACTAACTAACTAACTAACTAACTAACTAACTAACTAACTAACTAGCTAGCTGACTGACTGACTGACTGACTGATTCACTGACTGACTTACTGACTGGCTAACTAGCTAGCTAGGTAACTAACTAACTAGCTAACTAACTAACTAACTAACAACATCAGTATCCTTTGTCTAAAAGGACAGACAGACGAGGCAGCAGGGTGGAAAGGGGTAGGGGTGGTGAGGGTAGATGGGGCAGATAGGCTAGGCTATATATAGATTGTATTACCTGCTGATTGTTGCACAGGTGTGATTCGCCGACGCTGTGGTGTTTAAACGTAACATCATTCACGCTTGTGAAAATATTCAACATGCTTCACTGAGTACAGTTAGAGATACCGAAGTCAGATATGAATATTTTCCTGGGGCATTGTGATAAGGCAGTTAAGCGGCACGGAAGCCAGAAAATGTTAAAAGCAACCGCCGAGCATGCTACCTGAGACCCACATGTGTAAATATTTCCGCTAAAGGACTTCGGGGACAAATAGGAAGCGTTATGCAATCCTGTCCAAATCTCCCACTATGATAACTAAAGAATATTAACTTAACGACAACCTCGATTATGAGGATCTCTGGTGTTAATATTACTATTAGTTAACGCTTTCATTTACTTGTTTCACTAGTTTATGATGAGTATTGATATGGTTATTGTCTTAACATTGCAGGTTTACGCACAAAACAAAAACACATTGTCATACTCATACATACAAGCAAACCTGACTTCATCGTCCTGCCAGACAAAATCATATGCGAATACACCTATACAAAGCACGTCACTCCACAGTTAGGACTCAGACACTCATGCTTCGGTCTATTACACAGCGTACAGCGTCTAGAACCGCCATACTGTAAACTTCAGACAAATGGGAAATTACTGGCACACACAAGGATGAACAAAGCGACATTACCATCATATAGGTTAAAACAACACACTTACATACACTACTGTCAACATACATGCCCTAAAAATTACAGTTACCAACCACAATTCTTCAAACACCAAGAACACTCTTAACATGGACATACAGACGGGTGAATGTTGTGGTGACCTCACTTGTTTAACTTCTGCCGACATAATAGGCGGGGAAGTGAAAACGCCTATAACAAGATCTGGCGGAGACGACATCGATCAACTCGATACAATATAATACAATACAACACAATACAATACATTACATTGGCAACTTGCCGTCTTGACAGACGATAGTTTGTGCTTCAAAAAGGCTTAATAACTACAACTCATGGCGGTGGCGAACGTGACAATTAAGGCCAATTCGAGCTGTAAATGTTCGTCCACAGTGGATGCATGCGAACACATGGTTATATACACAATCATGCACCATCTTACGTCTCACACGCTCGGTGTGTGACTTATCTGCAATAATTTTCTCCTTTGTCTTTATTCCATTTCTGATATTTGCCCTCCATGCAACACGTTCAGCTGCGGCCTGCTCCCAATGTGTGTCAGCGTCTCACACGCACACAGGCATTCTAAACTTCTTCTTACGCACTCAAAATAACATCAGTCGTCCTAGGGTTATTCTCACACTTTATTCAGGAGAACCTGATCATATTACAATGTGCACACAGGCGGTGAATTCATCATAGATATATACAAAATGCCGAATTACACACACGTATAGCACACAGTCAATTATACAAGTCCTACACTCGCTATCTTCAAACTAGCACTCTCGCAAAGCTATACACCCGCCCTAGAAAACACAACATCCTTCCCCTGAAACTGTCTGCGTCCCGTCTCACGTTCTCAAGCTGGTCGGCTGGACTCGTGGTCCTTGGACCCCGTGCTGTTCGTGACCCCGTGCTCTCCTAGCAGTCACATAGTACTGTAGTCCGTCCGTGTTAGGTTAGGTTATTCAGTGTACTAACGTCTAGTCCGTTCAGGGCAGTGTCCCGTGAACTTATATCCCCTCCTATCACTCTGTCCTGTCGCGTCGGTGTCCTGTTTATGACACGTCTGTGTCCCCACCTAAGTCCTGTCTCCACTCTATCTACAGTCCTGTAGATGTCCTGTCTTATGACCGCTTTGTGTCCTGACTTATGTCCTGTCTCTAATCTATCGACTATACTATAGATGTCCTTACCTATGTCCTGTATGTCGTTATCTATGTAGTCCTGACCCTATTCTATCCCTTGTCCTCTCTATGTCCTGTACCTACACTCCCAACACACTGACAATGTGCATTATCAATGCCTGTATCAATCATGTCCCGCTTACACACATATTTGTATCGTAGTAAAGGTCGACCCTGAGATCTCCTACCCACCTGCAATTCACCAAAAAAGATGTCATTTGGTATTCTGCTGTCATCCATCCTCCTAACATGTCCTATCCATCTAAGTCTACGGAGACTGAGCATGGAAAATACCGTCACACAACCTGATCTTTCCAATACTTCAGTATTTGTGATTTTGTCTTGCCATTTAATACCAAGTAAACAGGCCAGCTTCGTGGCTTAGAGGTTATGACTTTTCTCCGTAATCTCGTATAATCTCGTAGGTAACGTGATGACGGTGAGAATCAGCAGTGGTAACTTACGGGGTATGTGAGCCAGCCGCTCAGACAGCAATGGCAAACTACTGGGTGTAATCTTGCCAAGAGATCAACATACAGCTGAAAGATGCTGGTGTTGACAGCGATGTCCTGTAAAGGATATGCAAAAAAAAAAAAAAAAAAAAATCTTCGCAGACACCGCATATGAAAGCTGTTTAAACGTTTCTCTTGGTGAGAGTAAGTTGTCCAGGCTTCACTGCCATAAAGAAGAGTACTAAGGACAAAGGCTTGATGGACAATGGCTTTTGTTCTGGCAGTAAGCTTCCTGTTCTCCCAGACACTTTTTCTTAACCTGTTCATTGTTGTTGCTGCCTTACCAATCCTGATGTTGATTTCCTGATCTAGGGATAATTTGCTATTTACCTCTGATCCTAGATATGTAAAATCGTCCACTATCTCTAGTTCGGCATCGTCAATAAAGATTGATGGTACTTCATGTGCACCTTGTGACATAATCTGTGTCTTCTTTTTGCAAATTGTTAAACCAAATTCAGAACAAGCATTGGAGAATGCAGATAGTAGACGTTGTAATTCTTCCTCAGAGTGGGTCGTAATTGCAGCAGCATCTGTGAAAAGCAAGTTTCCGATCAGTACTCTCCTAATTTTGGTCTAGGCCTTCAATCTCTGAGCATTGTAGAGGCCGCCATCTGAGCATGAGTGAATGTATATACCACCATTCTGATCACGAAAGGAATATTTCAGTAGAAGTGAAAAGTATATTCCAAAGAGGGTGGGAGCTAGTACACAACCTTGCTTAACTCCACTCTTGATTTCAAACTCTTCTGAAGTTGCACCATCAAACTTGATTATACCCTTCATGCCTGTGTGGAACGATTCCACAATGGACAGAAGAGTTGACGGGCAGCCAATCTTCTTTAGTGCCTTGAACAGACCCTCACGACTAACCAAATCAAATGCCTTTGTGAGGTCGATGGAGGCAATAAACAGTGGCTGATTCTGTTCACGGCATTTTTCTTGCATTTGTCGCAATGAGAATATCATATCAGTGGAAGACCGGTTCTGTCAGAATCCACACTGTAATTCGGAGTAGACTTCATCTCCCAGGACTTGAAGTCTGCGCAGAACAATTGTGGCAAATACTTTCCCAACAATACACAGAAGTGAGATACCCCTTCAGTTGTTACAGTCGCTCCGATCGCCCTTGTTCTTGTACAATGTTATGATGCTTGAGTCTTTAAAATCCTGTGGGACTTGTCCTTCTCGTCAGCATAGCTCTATTAGTTGGTGGATCTGTAGAGTGAATGTGTCTTGTCCACTCCTGATAACCTCTATTAGAATCTGAACCTTACCCGGAGACTTGCCAGATGCAAGTTCATTTATAGCCCACTTAACTTCTGTTATGGTGGTAAGCATGTCCAGGTGGTCAAGTGTTGGAAGGGTGTCAGGGTCTTAAACTTGGCTCGCTAACCTAACACATGTGAGACAGTACAAGTACAACGTGATTTAACGTAAGACTCAACGACACACCGTTCAATGGATTTATTCACGGATCAAATACAGAACGATGATCACAACAATATATATGTAATACTTCAATGCACTTACATCCACAATACAGCTCACAAGTCTAACATTCAAGATGTCCAGACACTCGACTTTCAGCACAGAAAACCACACAACGCCTTTCTCTCATCATGCGTCCGTCCAAGTCCGTGTCCCAGAGCTGTCTGCCGCTAGTTCGGCACTTGCCTCCCACCTCAGGTGGCGTCACGAGGCATTCGTGCGTTTAGCGTAATCCTGGCCTGACCGCTGGTCGCTTGTCAGCCAGCAATCTTGCAGGCCGGTAACTACCACTCGCCTGGCGGCGTAACGAAGTTGCTGCATCCCTGCTGGGAGCTAAGTCGCCTGGCGGGCGTAACGATGTCACTGCATCACTGTACCCTTTCTGGACTCTGACACGCTCCCCCGGCAAATTCATGAAAGATGTCATCTTTCATGTATAATATATGTACATACTGGGTTAATATTCTAACCTTGTCAGAGTCTACCCTTCTATTGTTATATACATTGGTATCAACATCCAAATATACACATATGCCATAGAAATATATAAGGAATGGAAGTTGCATTCAAAGACATGTGGTGTTCAACCTTTAACACATGTCAGGTTTCATCCTCTCGATGGCTGATTACCTTGATTGCATTAATGACCCAGTCAGATCGGTAGTACCAGCTTCACGCATCTACCTCGCAGCATTGAAAAAAAAACGTAATAATATGGTTCTTGAAACAAAAACCATCTAGCTAGACCGAAATGCGGCTTGTTTATAAGTCGCATAAAACGCTCAAACCCTGACCTTATTTGGCCAGTAGCTCTTGTGTTGGTCTGCAATGTCGGCAACCCTCTGCCATGCCCAGTAGATGGCTACCTGTTGTGTCAATAATCTGGCAACACTTGGCTATTTATACACAACACATTAGAATATACATTTCAAATTATGGCCCTTTGTGAATTGATGTAATAACAAATAAATGAAAGGGAAATAATTTTCACATTGATGAAATACAATAATTTACAATCATTATTCTATTTCTTAGCGTCATTGCTTGACGTTTATTCACATTAACGAGAAAAAGTCGGTAATATGAACACATTAATCAAGATATGATTCTAAGATTACACTACAGAAATATATAAACACACAATTCGTGTATTTAAGTTTGTTGATTCCTAAAGATTTTAGAATCGTCATAGATTTTTAAATTTTTATTTGTCGTCTGCTAATTTTGCTCTAAATTTCTAACTAATCCGGAAGTACACACGAACACTAAAATCAGCTGATGTTTAAGCTTGCAGAACACAGTTGTTCCGGTCTGATGTAGTTACGGAAAGTACAATGTTCTCACAGTTCATGGAGATGTTTCACTACAAAACCTTCTGGATTACGATTGACTGTTCATGTGTTGGATGTTTCACTACCGAACATTATGGATTTCGGTTCACTGTAGTGGTGTAGTTGTCAATGTTCAGTTTACACGTTCACACACGTCTTTAAAATATCCCTGGAATGTTCCACACGCAGATGTCACTGTCATATTGGATAGTTCGCTTACGGTAAGTTTTTGAGCGAATGTGACACTGTTCTTGTTGTTGATATATACAATTAATAAAGTTCGCGTTCTACCACACACTACACAATTATACACGACAATCATTACATGAATTAGTAAAATAAGAACACTATATATAATGGGAGTAGCCCCTATCACAATATTGTAGACATTACACAGCTTTTTGTGAATAGAAAAAATATATTCACTGATAAATGGCTGTGTCGGTCTGAGTGTATTTGTACACACTGCACTCAGACATTGGTGCTTACTGGGTCGGTCGGACAACGAGACAAAAGGTCGGCAATTGAATTGGTTCTGCCTGGGATATGTCGAACCTCAAAGCTATAATCTTGAAGTTTAAGAGACCAGCGCGCTACCATATGGTTTGTAGGTACCCCTGAATTTATAAATCGTAACGGGCTGCTGTCAGATTCCACGATGAAATGGCGTCCTAGAAGAAATCTGGACAATTTTGTTATACCCACCACTAAAGCTAGGGCTTCCAATTGAGGTATAGACCACGCCCGTTCTCTGGGCTTTAGTTTCCTGGATACGAAGTACACGGGATGGAGGATGTTATTGTACTCTTGCAACAATACTGCTCCAATCGCCACGGAGCTAGCATCTGTACGCAATCTGAAAGGTAAATGGAGATTGGGCAATTTCAGGATGAGATTATTTAAACTGTTATCAGAAAAACACGCTAGAACTTTATGGAATGCAATTTGTAGGCATTCATTGTTTACAATTTTCTCAGGTTTATCTTTGGTTAGTAAATTAGTAAACAATTCGATCAGTTCGGAAAAATCAGGAATGAACTGCCGGTAATAGTTTATCAGTCCCAACAAACTTCTGACTTGTTTTTTTGTAGTCGGAAGTGAGAGTTTTAGTATCTTGGACACAATGTTATCGTCTGTCATGACAAAGCCATTTGATATTTTGTACCCCAAGAAGGATATTTCCTGGTAGGCTATGTCTACTTTCGCAGGCTTTACCGTCAGTCTGTGCTGTCTAATACGTTCAATTGTCTGTTCTAACGTCTTAATGTGCTCTGTCATTGTCTCTGTGTGTACACAGATGTCGTCGATATAGCAGATTATGTTAGGAATGTCTACTAAGAGAAGTCGTGTCATACGTACGAATGTGGCTGGGGCATTGACTAGCCCAAATGGAAGTTTGCACCATTCGTACAGTCCCCAAGGTGTGGCAAATGCTGTCAGATGTCTGCTCTGTTCGTCTACTGCTATTTGCCAATATCCTTCGTAAAGAACCTAGCGTCTGTCAGTTCTGTCAAAAGATCGTCAGAGTTAGCCATTGGCTCAAGATCTAGAACAGTTATTTTATTGAGTTTTCGATAGTCGATACACAGTCTTATTGTATTGTCCTTTTTGCGTACTATGACCATAGGTGATGAGAAGTCTGATTGGGATCGTCTTATGATGTTGTTTTTCTCTAAGTTGATGATCTCCTGATGTAGGTGTTCTTTGTAATGTAATGGAATGGTGTATGGTCTGCATCTTATGGGTGTGTTTGATGTGAGTGTGATATGATGCTGTACTAATTCTGTTTGTCCTGGGTTGTTGGAAAAGATGGTGTTGTACTGTTGTATAAGCTGTTTGCAACTGTTTGTCTCTGCTTGAGTTAACTTTGGGTTGATTTTGATCTCCTTCAAGCAGTTTGTCGTTTCTAATGCAGGTGTTGGAATCTCGTCACTAACATCGTCGTCTTCGTGATCTATTATCACTGTACAAGCTGTCGTATCGTCTTGTTCGTTGTCTCTGTTGTGGTATGGTCTTAGCATATTTATGTGAAATATTTTGTGTTTGTCTTTTATTTGGATTTCGTAATCTACAGGTGAAATCTGTCTCGTCACTTTAAAAGGTCCCTGCCAAGAATCAGTCAATAAGTGTCTGTCACTAGGTAGTAGAAGAAGAAAGTCCTGTCCAGGTGTCAACGTTATTGTCCTGTTACCTTTGTCAGCATACTGTCTGTAAGTAGCACCAGATAATTTTAGTGCATTCTTTGCAATAGTACAAGATTTGATGATTCTTTCACGCAATGATGTAACATATACGTATGATGATATGGGTTTAAGTACTGGAGTAGAGTCAGTTAACATTTGGTGATAAATAGTCAATGGGCCGCGTGGTTTGGCACCATAGATAAGTTCAAAAGGAGAGAAACCGGTACTAGAATGTGGTACCTCGCGATAAGCAAAAAGAATAGCTGGTAGATATACATCCCAGTTATTGGGGTGTTCTTGCGTTACTTTTGCAAGCATGTGCTTTAGATCCCCATTAAATTTTTCTATTACTCCACTAGAGTGAGGATAGTACGGTGAATTGAAACATTGCTTCACTCCCAACATTTTGGTGAAAGCTTGGGTAGATGCGGCAATAAACTAAGTGCCCCTATCAGATTGGATAGTATCTGGAATACCTATCCAAGAAAATATATGGAAGAAAACTTCCATTATATCGTTGGCAGTAATGTTCTTTAGCGGAATAGCTTCTGGCCAGCGACTACATTGATCAATGACAGTTAGAATATATTTATTCCCTCTAGTTGTTGTATGATTAAGAGGGCCCACTATGTCGACAGATAGTTTTTCAAAAGGTCGACTGGCTAAGTCAGTGACTTGCAACTTTGCCTGTGGGTGTTTACCTTTTTTTACCAGTTTCTGGCAGGTGTCACAACTTCTGCAATATTCTTTGATGTCATTGCAAAATTTGGGCCAATGAAACTGTGTCAGTAACCTTGATCTGGTCTTGACGTATGCCATATGCCCTGCAAAAGGTATATCGTGGGCAAGATGTAAGGCTTGCTTGCGATAATTAGTTGTCAAAACAGTTTGCTCTGTTGTATTGTCACCTCTGGTATAATACCTGGTGAGTATATCATTTTTCATAGAAAAGTGCCATTTTGCATTCTTGGTTACCTTTGGCTTTTGGCCGATCAGGTTAAAGTATTTTGATAATGAAGGATCAGCTTTTTGAGCTGTTACAAACGTTTCCTTCACGGTGTTAGTAGGTAGTGATACTGGGCTAAGCATTTGTATAGCCTCAGTTTGCTTACTTTCATCTTGCACTCTAGCAGTAGATCTAGTTACTGCGTTCACACATTCAATGATATCAGATGGTGATGGAACAATGTTATCAATGATGTCATGAGAACTTAGTGCTACATTAGCTACCATACATTCAATAGGTGGTGTGACATTTTCAATGATGACATTGGATGGTGATGTTATGTTATCATCAATACACAGAGATGTTATGTCATGAGGTTTATCATTGACCTCTGGTAAATTTCCAATGATTGCATCACACACTGGGTTTGTTAACGCAGCGCACTTTACTTTCCCAGTGAGGAAAGGTGTTTCAATATATGCCCATGCTAGTGGGTATTTCTCAATATTGCCTGAGAATGTTCTGCATGTTACGTGCCTGCCTGTATAGTCTGTAGGCATTATGAACGTTATCTTCAGACCAATGAGTGAACTGCCCGTGTCACGAAGGACTGTAGCAGACTTGCCATTCACATATCCGTGATGGACGGTTATCTTGCCTTTTGAATCTACTACCAAATTAGCTTCTTCATTGGCAATAGGGATGGCGTGACCGCATGTTAAAATACCATCTTCATAAAAGGTGTTACAAACAGAACATTTATTTGCGCTAAATATGTCAAAAGCCTGTGCTGAGTTCACAGGATGTTTCTCTGGCTGTTCTTCATCTGACGCCGAACTGTCAAACAAGGCGGCGTTTGCTTTGTTGGTCATTTGCCTACCTTTGCACTCTTTCCGATGGTGTCCGTACGCCTTACAGAGGAAACATTTACGCAAACTTCTGAAGGATTTACGCTCCTTATCTTGTCTGTTTACCATGTTTAGTAGGTAAGTATGGTATCCTGGGTGCTTATCGCACATTTCATTCTGATGATGTGAAAATTTACAATAAGTACAGTGATTAAACTTCTCAGAGGTAGGCCTATGAGGTTTCTGCCTATTGTAGGGTTTTTCATAGTTAGCCGCTGCTACAAAATTAATGTCAGTAGCTTCAGTGACAAAACAATGTTTGATGGCTGTGTAATACGCCGAACCACGTCTATCAATCTCATCTACACTAGTGCATTCATTCTCTTGCAAAAATTTGGAAAATGCTGATGGAATGGATGAAATGATTTTATCTCTAATGATCAGATCTTCTAGTCTCTGATAATTTTTGTCAATTTTAGCTGCTGAAGTCCATTTGGTAAATATATCTCGGACTAAGCAGAGGTAATCAGAGAACGTTTGAGTCGGTTTTGGGCTCAACTTACTGAATTGTTCTCTGTAACCTGCCTCATCTAACATAAAATGTGCCATAATCTTAGATTTCAGATAATGGTAATCTTTTCTGAGGTCTTTGGGGATGGTTTCAATGACTTTAAGAGGTTCCCCTGATAAACTCCTCATATAAACAATATTCCATTCAGACAGTGGAACTTGGTAATGTTCCATTAAAGTTTCAAAATTTTGGGTAAAGGCTGCGATGCAGTCACCCGAAGTATAATTACGTACAATACCCTGATATTTCTTGTACTGGTTTTCTTTCTCCAGTCTCTCAGATTTCTTAGACTCTTTGTTAATCGCAGTCTCAGCGTCAAGTTGTTTCATCTTTAACTGTAACTCCAGTTCTTCTCTCTTACTCTGAGCTGCTATTTCTGCCTTCTACAACTCACTATCTATCTCAGCTTGCTTTGTCTTTGCAGCCAGTTCTGCCTCTACTTGCTTGGCAGCCATCTCTGCCTGCTTTAATGTTCTTTCAGCCGCTCTTTCATCGCGTTCATTAGCTTTCTCCTGTACTAATAGGTATTCAGAGTATTTCTTGTCACTCCATTTTGTTAATTCATCACCTGTCAACTGTAATTTTATCCCCATATCGATGAAATCAAATAATGAAGACATGATGGAAAAATGTCAATGAAATACCAGCCACACAAAATATGTTATAAGTGGTTAGTAATCAACAATTTACAATTGACTTCTATTGACAATATGTGCCTAAAATTGCATCCTTAAAGTATATGAAAAGAAAAATATACTCAAGTGCCCCGGATGCGGTGAAGAATGGTTGGAAATCGGGCTAGGAACTGTAGGGTCGTTACTTCGAAAACACAAATGACCTCTACGGCAAGGTTTCGGATGGTGCGGAAAACCTGCTTTGTTTTTGTAGGAAAATAAATTAGCGTCTATTTGTTGGTGTGTGCCTGCTTGTCACTAAGTGTTGATTAGGTTTGTATGGCCTTGAGTGTAATTGTAGGTCGTAAGTTTGTCCGTCAACAATTTTTTTTTCAAAACAAGTTACTTTCTTTCCAAAACTTTCTGCTTTCCACAACTCAATGCACAAAGACAATCTACATGTATCTCAACACTCTACAACATTGATGACACATCACTTACATCAAGATGACATTCAGTAAGGACATAGACATCAAGTTTACAATATGGCGACAAGGTCACAATGGCGACGAGATCAAAATGTCGACAATGTCAAAACGGTGACAAGTTTCACAAATCACAAATGTTTTACACGCTTACAAGATCAAACAATATGTATGCACTGTACGTTTACAACTAGTCTTACACATGTTTAAATAATGTAGTAATAAATCAAAATGAGCCTTCCACGATCACATTTACATGTACTATAAAGTTTGACAAAGATTATAAGTTCACAAACTCTAGTTTTAAATCGTTAATCACATAAACACGTTCATTTCAAAGCCGGACGAGTACCACCACGTCCACACATGTCAGGGTCTTAAACTTGGCTCGCTAACCTAACACATGTGAGACAGTACAAGTACAACGTGATTTGACGTAAGACTCAACGACACACCGTTCAATGGATTTATTCACGGATCAAATACAGAACGATGATCACAACAATATATATTGATTATGTCGTTGTTTCGGGATTTGAAATTTAAATATTGAGCACAACCCACTACTGGCAACGCCGATCGCATTCTGGTATGAACCTAAGGCCTATCCACGTCAATATGGAAGCACTATACTCGAGTTTCGCCCTCGTTTGAGCTCGTCAGTAGTGCATATCCCTGACCGGACCCGGAAACAGTCCCGGATCACGCGTGTGAAGCGGGTGTGTAACCACGCGGCACACACTGGACACACCAAATTATCACAACAGAACATCACAACGCTACCCATCGTAGGCTATGCTCAAGATTGCCCAATCGCCGCGACCGACGTCCGTCAATCGATGGGACCCGAACGATCAGGTCTTCTCACTGGCAAGGAACACCAGGCCTCCTAAATCCAGTGAGCAATAATAAATTGATTATGTGGTTGTTTCGGGATTTGAAATTTAAATATTGAGCACAACCCACTACTGGCAACGCCGATCGCATTCTGGTATGAACCTAAGGCCTATCCACGTCAATATGGAAACACTATACTCGAGTTTCGCCCTCGTTTGAGCTCGTCAGTAGTGCATATCCCTGACCGGATCCGGAAACAGTCCCGGATCACGCGTGTGAAGCGGGTGTGTAACCACGCGGCACACACTGGACACACCAAATTATCACAACAGAACATCACAACGCTACCCATCGTAGGCTATGCTCAAGCCATATTGACGTTCCATATTGACGTGGATAGGCCTTAGGTTCATACCAGAATGCGATCGGCGTTGCCAGTAGTGGGTTGTGCTCAATATTTAAATTTCAAATCCCGAAACAACCACATAATCAATTTATTATTGCTCACTGGATTTAGGAGGCCTGGTGTTTCTCTTTGGTCTCAGTCTAACTCTTGCAACAACCAAAGAATGATCCATATCACAGTCAGCGCTGTGGTAACTTCGAGTTAATGATGTTTGGTTCAGATCTTGTCTCCATCTGATGATGAAGTCCAGCTGATGCCAATGGATGTTTCCATGTTTGAATGTTACCATGTGACCTTATGCAGCTCTTTTGTTTTAAAGAAGGAGTTTGTAATACATAGGTCATTGCTGGTGCAATGCTCCAACAGCCTCTGTCCATTTTCATTTATGCGTTCGATGTTGTATTTTTCAAGGCACACTGGCCATGAACTCGAGTCCTTGCCCACACGAGCATTGAAATCGCCGAGCATATAAATGAAGTCGGATTTTGGAACTGCCTTGATCATAGAGTCTAGCTCCTCATAGAACGAATCCTTCAAATCATCAGAATAAGCAAGTGTCGGTGCATATGCAGTGATAATGGTGGCAAAACCACAAGAGGTTGCCAAGCGCAAGGATAATAGTCTTTCATTACCTCCATCTGGAATTTCAATCATTCCCAGTAACGAATTCTTCACTGCAAAGCCTACAGCATGTTGCTTTTTTCTGCCTATCCTCTACCCTTCCAAAAACGTGTAATCGTTTTCCCTGAGTGCCCCTTTATCAGTGAGGCCTGTCTCCTGCAGGCCAGCAATATCAATGTTAAGACGATTGAGTTCGGCATCAATCACAACCGTGTTTCTCACATCGTCAATATTCGTCAGGTCAGTGGAAAATCCTGGACACATGGTATTTATGTTCCAGGTTGCAAGCCGTAGCTTGAGGTTTCTATCTTTATTAGTGCATGATGCATTTGGTTAACAGCCTGCGATTCAGATTTCGTCCTATCCCAAAGCACTCATCGAAGCAGGCAGGCAGTGGCGGATCAGCAACCAACTGGCCGGGGGCTGCTTAGCTTAAGGCAGGTGGTGGCTGATCAGTGACACATGTAGGTGTCTCTCATCGTTAAAGACAACCCGCGGTGCCCCATGTCATGCCAATTGACAAGGATTTATAACCCTATGCTACCTCTCGCTTTGATTCCGAAACCGGTTAAGACCAGGGATGGAGTTATACCTCCCCATAGCACAAAGCCTGGGCTAAAATATAGAGACCATGTGTTGCCCATACAGCACGATCTCTCTCTCGGCCTGCCTAGTTCACTCCAGAGGAATGGTAACACCAACACATCTGGAACAAGACAAGCTGCAGAAGCTGCCGGATCAACAAAGCAATGCTCTAACTGCCCGCCCGTCGGAGCTTCGATCCTAGACCAGCTGTCAACCATGGCTTAGGGCATGATCTGCCCTGCCATTACAATTTTTCTTTAGGTTGCATTTTCTCGCACCACGATAATGCTTGTACCCTCCCAATTGCGATCTCCCGCCCGAAGCCCTTGGCACAGTGTGGGGTGGCGGGTTTGGTAAGCGCCACCCAACATTTAGCGCTAACAGAAAGCAGGTAGTACCGTCAGTCATATCTGACGAAGACCTGACAGGAAATCGTGGGTGTTAATAACATTAATCCTGGGGCTAGTTTTGTGTTTAGCAATACAATACAATACAATACAATACAATACAATACACACATAGCATAATAGACCCATGCAGACACACTCACCGCAATAGTAAAGATGCAACACGCAGATACAATGCACATTATGGATCAGCTAGGTTGGATAGAATGTATGTACCCACACCACACCACAGAATACACACCAAGCACCTACAAGAAATTCTCTAGTACACAGATCACCCAGCAATACTGCCACACATCACTACAAATAACACACAAAACACTGCCATTGAAACGATCACCACACTGGAAATTTAACAACACATTACTCCAAAACACAATATCTAACAGACCTGATACATTCATACACTGATAGTATACCAAGTGACCACATTATACAATACTGGGATTTACTGAAAAACATAAAATGGAGCATAACCCAACAACTAGGATCTATCACACACAAGCACAGACCGCAACAAGAACAGATCATAGAAAGCGATATATTTAACAAAACAAACCGACAGAAACTTGCCACACTCACATGCTTTAGAAATGCAACTGGAACAACACCAACAGGACATAAACTTGGGTGAACTATTAGAACAAATTGCTACACCTTGACGCAAGAAACACCCAGCAAACAATACATGGCAATAGAACCAAACATACAGCGTAGTAGACAAATAAACACAATAATAGACATGCAAGGAATCACATAAACAGAAACCACACACATAACAGAAGTATTCCATCAATACTATATACACTCATCTTCAGCATAGACAGTAAACACATAAATACAAGATAGTTTCTTACAATACACAAAGAAACTATCAGACAGAGACAAAGACATACTGGACACAGAACTGACACCAGCAAATATAGCACATGCACTCATTAAAATAAACAAAGACAAGACACCAGGACATGTAGAACAGTAGGATTCTATCAAAAATTATTTCCTATCATTGGTAACCTTCGTTTAAAAGTCTATCAAGAAGCCTTTGACAGACAAGAACTCCCTGATGACTGTAACATGTCTTATATATCACTTATGCACAAAGCAAAGACAGACAAGACACAAGTGAAAAATTACAGACCAGTTTCACTACTTAACACAGATGACAAAATTCTGGCCAAATCACTCACACACAAAATAAGACATTTTTTTTTTGGTCAACACCAATACACACAAACCAGCAATATGGTTTACAACAAAGGAATATACAAAACCACACACTAGAGATATTATAACACACACACACACACACACACACACACACACACACACACCAGAAAGACTGTCCACCCTCCCTCTTGTCTTTGGGCTAAGAGAAGTCTTTTGACAGGATTACGCTCCTGTTTGTACAAAACCTTAGAACACTGCATTGTGGTACTACAGAAAGTACACACAGGTAATGTACAACATCCCTGAACGCAAACTGGTAGTGAACCATTCACTGATTGCTAGCTACAGGATGACAAGATATGTAGGCACTTGATCTTGTCAGGACCACCAGTTGAGGCGGTCATCTAAATGGCACACAGGGACGTGGAACCTCCTGGGGCGGTTCTGATCCATGGAAAACCGCAAGACCTTACTAAAAATTCAACAACAAAAACTTTGTAAGTGAAGGATGTCCACTGTCACCACTTTTGTATATACTGACACTTGACCGCTTATTAGAAAAGATCAGACAAGATACCAGCATTAAATGCACATTTATATATGCAATATGAGAGCTGACGGTCATTGTTTATGCAGATGAAACTGACTTCTTCCATTCAAGCAACTCATCTATCAGAAATATATTGTACACCTCTTCATAAGTTGGAAAAGGCAGTGGAGCCAAAGTTAATGAAGAAAAGTCACAGATTATGGGCCTAGGAAAATGGAAACAAGTCTGGTTCTGAAACTGTATGGGTGTCCCATTTCCATCTGTCCCCTGAACAAGCACGCAAAAAAACATGACTAAAACTGACAATAGATCACAGATATGCTACACAGGTATACTTATAAAACAGCAACAATATTTAGTAGGAGCGCAATAGTCAACACATATATCATACCAAAACTAATACACACTGTTAAATCCTCCAAAACAAACATTCACAGACATAAATAAATAAATAAGACAATTTATTTTAGCAAGACATTACACATTACACATCACACAACTCAAAACACTCATACAGGACATGAAGCAAAGAGGAATAGCACTACAGGACATAGACACAAAAATACAATCACTTAGAATCAGCCACATAGGTAATATTATCAGACACCCAGAGCAACATTCTATCAAACTTGTATGCAGGCAATGCAAGGATATGAACACTTAATACAGTAACCATACAAACAATAAGTTATTAACCAAGCTCCATCACTTATGCTAAGAATCAAAAGAGGACAAAGATTCTTCATGCCAGACTATACGTGTGGATTAGCTTTCCCTATTAACAGTGTCCCTTGCCTTCAGATACAAACAACACTTCACACCTACAGCAAGAGAAGTCACACAAAGACTACTTTTTAATATGATGACCATAACACCTAAAGGAGCGTGCAGATCCAGGCAAATAGAAAAATGCCAAGTATACAGACACATCACACACAAAAATACAGAAAAACACATAAACTACACATGTCAGTCACAGATACAGTGGAAACTTTCAAACAACTAAAACAACACACACACAGGAAAACAGACATATACAAGGCAATCGTCCTGAACAGTCTTCCTAAAACACCCAGAACACACACACACACACACACACACACACACACACACACACACACACACACACACACACACACACACACAAATACATTCAAACATAAGCAGAATACAGAAACTTAGTTTGGACTTAAATAATCCAGGCCAGGTTTAATTCCTTTACATAGAATAGAAACTTATTTATACTAATGTTCAAATAAAAGCTGTCATATATATACTTCCTGATTGAACTGTGTAAACTTTCATTTATTTCATTTGCTCTTGCTGCTAAGATTATACACTTATGTTGATTTAATTATTTTAATGACAGCGTATAATAAAACAAACATTGTAGGTGCAAATGAATCAGCACACTTTCGTTCTTACCACAGCCAGGGACAAAAGTTGATTAATCTACCCAGCACAAAGGGAGGCCGTACACCAAAAGTAAAAGGTCTTTGTCAGCTGGGAAGTGGAAAGTTTGACTATGACAAAAGACAAAAGTTTGTTTAACCTCCACCCCAGCCCACCTCAAATACATCCATTGTACTTGCGATTAATTTACTACCCAATGCAGTTAACTTCAGTCTTTGTCTGTTTTGTTTGTTATCTCTCTCACCCCTCCTCTCTCTCTCTCTCTCTCTCTCTCTCTCTCTCTCTCTCTCTCTCTCTCTCTCTCTCTCTCTCTCTCTCTCTCTCCTCGTGTGCTCGTGCAAGCAAAACCACAGATACCTGTGTTCAATTTAATTTGTAAAATTGGACGCCTGTTGAATTTAGCTAAGAACTGACATCACTGGACTCAGGACATTTTCATACGCGCTCCGTCCCCTCGTTCATCCGCTAGCGAAGAGTCACACTACTATAGTGTGTGTTTTTTGTTGTTGTTGCCTCAATATAAAATTCAATATCTCAGTAACCAACTGAGGGAAAATGATGAGATTTAGTATATAACCTTATCATTATGTCCACCCAACAAAAAAAATTTTGTTCTGGAGATTTTACAGCAGATTTCAAAGTTAGTTTATATGCGGTATATTAATTACGACTTACAGATTACGTCCATGATTTTAACAGTATTACAGCTTCACCAAGACACGTCTCCGCATTTTTTAAAATTTTCACGTGATTTCCGTTTTGAAACAAACAACGCGAAGATTCACAGGTGTCTCCAAATGGGGGTTCTTTCATGAAACGTGATTATATAAATAAACTAGCTGACAAGGCCCGGCTTCTGGCGGGGATCTATCTATCTATCTATCTATCTATCTATCTATCTATCTATCTATCTATCTATCTATCTATCTATCTATCTATCTATCTATCTATCTATCTGTCTGTCTGTCTGTATGTCTGTCTGTCTGTCTGTCTGTCTAATCTATCTGTCTGTCTGCCTGCCTGCCTGCCGGCCGGCCGCCGACCCACCCACCCACCGACCCACCGACCGACCGACCCACCGACCGACCGAACCACTGACCGACCCATCGACCGACCGACCGACCCACCCAGTCAGCCAGCCAGCCAGCAAGCCAGCCATCCACCCACCCACCCACCTACCTTTCTGCCTACCTACCTACCTACTTACCTACCTTTCTGTCTGTCTGTCTGTCTGTCTGTCTGTCTGTCTGTCTTGTCTGTCTGTCTGTCTGTCCGCGCTATTAAATATTGATAAATGTTACTGAAAAAACGTCAGGACCATGTGTTGAAAGAGGAAGAGGACTATTGGTGAAAGGATGGATTGAATTTTAAGCAACCGAGAGCAATCATCAACATACTGGAATCGTAAGACACAGATTAAGGTCTGAGCAGATCGCAGACCTTAATCTACGTACACACTTACTGGGATATTTTGCTCCAACTATTCAGACGAATTGCAGGCCCTAAACATTACAGCATCAGCTGAAGAAACAAGAAGGGAATGAAAAATAAATTAAGAAATATATTCCTTCTACTTTCCTGTTAATTTACAAATTATTTACCCCGTGCCTCTGTAAATTCTGTCTTTACTAATATTACATATTGCACCCCTCTCGGGAATCTCCGTGGTGAAGTGGTCAAGCCGTCTGACTCGGGCTCCGAAGGTTGTATGTTCGATTCCGGGCCGCGTCCTTCATTTCACGAGTGCATTTTTTCGGAGACTCCCGAGGGTCTTCGCTGGAACTACGGAGTTCGTGCTTTGTGCTACGCTTTCCGCGCTGCGGAAAGAAACTGAGCAATATGGGATAAAAACCCGGTGCAATGCAGCCGACCCTGTAGATTTTAAGCTAGTTCTTTCATTGCACCCACTCCCATACGAATCCGGATACGCCTTTGTGTGTCATCAGAATTGACAGGTCTTCCATTACCGTAAAAATAACTTTGTTAACGTGAAATCACTAGTTGTTCAGCAAAACATCAAAGGAATGTCGCCGCTTTCAATGATTTAAGTTGTTTTTGGACATATCAAAGACATATTCCTTGGGTGGGGGTAAATATAAGACGGCTGGAAAAATTTCATAACGATGCAACAGAGAGTTTTCAAAATAACTGATCGTGAATGAAGGCAAACAAATGTGGACATACTATAATCGTTCCCACCGCTATATGATTGAAAGTTCTCCTGGTCTTCCCTCTCAGTTTTGAGATTCTACCAGAACGCCTGCCGATCGCCTGCAATCTCATTCTTTCCCAAATGTGGATTCTCAATCTGTTCCTCCACCTTCTCCGCCGGGTCCCACAGGCACATGACCACATCTACCATGTCCATAGGTAATCTACTACAAAGAGGTGCATTCCATGTCAGCCTATCTTTCCCGCTGTGATCTCTGAGGCGAGGTGAGGAATTGGCCGCTTGTTACAATGTTTAATGTATGATCCATTCATTGATACAGTTAAAGATATTTAAATAAAACCAGGTGTGAATGCGAATACTTGGAGCATGAAAAAATGTCTATAGAAAGGCACACACACACACACACACACACACACACACACACACACACACACACACACACACACACACACACACACGCAAATACATTCAAACATAAGCAGAATACAGAAACTTAGTTTGGACTTAAATAATCCAGGCCAGGTTTAATTCCTTTACATAGAATAGAAACTTATTTATACTAATGTTCAAATACAAGCTGTCATATATATACTTCCTGATTGAACTGTGTAAACTTTCATTTATTTCATTTGCTCTTGCTGCTAAGATTATACACTTATGTTGATTTAATTATTTTAATGACAGCGTATAATAAAACAAACATTGTAGGTGCAAATGAATCAGCACACTTTCGTTCTTACCACAGCCAGGGACAAAAGTTGATTAATCTACCCAGCACAAAGGGAGGCCGTACGCCAAAAGTAAAAGGTCTTTGTCAGCTGGGAAGTGGAAAGTTTGACTATGACAAAAGACAAAAGTTTGTTTAACCTCCACCCCAGCCCACCTCAAATACATCCATTGTACTTGCGATTAATTTACTACCCAATGCAGTTAACTTCAGTCTTTGTCTGTTTTGTTTGTTATCTCTCTCACCCCCTCCTCTCTCTCTCTCTCTCTCTCTCTCTCTCTCTCTCTCTCTCTCTCTCTCTCTCTCTCTCTCTCTCTCTCTCTCTCTCTCTCTCCCTCGTGTGCTCGCGCAAGCAAAACCACAGATACCTGTGTTCAACTTAATTTGTAAAATTGGACGCCTGTTGAATTTAGCTAAGAACTGACATCACTGGACTCAGGACATTTTCATACGCGCTCCGTCCCCTCGTTCATCCGCTAGCGAAGAGTCACACTACTATAGTGTGTGTGTTTTTTTTTTTTTTTTGTTGCCTCAATATAAAATTCAATATCTCAGTAACCAACTGAGGGAAAATGATGAGATTTAGTATATAACCTTATCATTATGTCCACCCAACAAAAAAAATTTTGTTCTGGAGATTTTACAGCAGATTTCAAAGTTAGTTTATATGCGGTATATTAATTACGACTTACAGATTACGTCCATGATTTTAACAGTATTACAGCTTCACCAAGACACGTCTCCGCATTTTTTAAAATTTTCACGTGATTTCCGTTTTGAAACAAACAACGCGAAGATTCACAGGTGTCTCCAAATGGGGGTTCTTTCATGAAACGTGATTATATAAATAAACTAGCTGACAAGGCCCGGCTTCTGGCGGGGATCTATCTATCTATCTATCTATCTATCTATCTATCTATCTATCTATCTATCTATCTATCTATCTATCTATCTATCTATCTATCTATCTATCTATCTATCTATCTATCTATCTATCTATCTATCTATCTATCTATCTATCTATCTATCTATCTATCTATCTATCTATCTGTCTGTCTGTATGTCTGTCTGTCTGTCTGTCTGTCTGTCTAATCTATCTGTCTGTCTGCCTGCCTGCCTGCCGGCCGGCCGCCGACCCACCCACCCACCGACCCACCGACCGACCGACCCACCGACCGACCGAACCACTGACCGACCCATCGACCGACCGACCGACCCACCCAGTCAGCCAGCCAGCCAGCAAGCCAGCCATCCACCCACCCACCTACCTTTCTGCCTACCTACCTACCTACTTACCTACCTTTCTGTCTGTCTGTCTGTCTGTCTGTCTGTCTGTCTTGTCTGTCTGTCTGTCTGTCCGCGCTATTAAATATTGATAAATGTTACTGAAAAAACGTCAGGACCATGTGTTGAAGGAGGAAGAGGACTATTGGAGAAAGGATGGATTGAATTTTAAGCAACCGAGAGCAATCATCAACATACTGGAATCGTAAGACACAGATTAAGGTCTGAGCAGATCGCAGACCTTAATCTACGTACACACTTACTGGGATATTTTGCTCCAACTATTCAGACGAATTGCAGGCCCTAAACATTACAGCATCAGCTGAAGAAACAAGAAGGGAATGAAAAATAAATTAAGAAATATATTCCTTCTACTTTCCTGTTAATTTACAAATTATTCACCCCGTGCCTCTGTAAATTCTCTGTCTTTAC
>OY992880.1:68661835-68782854 GCA_963921405.1 Cepaea hortensis | reverse complement strand
AAAGGGGAGGAGGAGGGGAGGATGAGTAGGAAGGGAGGGGCGGTGGAGGGGAGGAGGGGAGGAGGAGGGGGTGGAGGAGGGAGGGTGGGGAGGGAGAGAGGGGAGGAGGAGGAGGAGGAGGAGGGAGGAGGAGGGAGGAGGTGGATGAGGAGAAGGAGGGGAGGAGGAGGGGAAGAGGATAGGGAGGAGGAGGAGCGGAAGGGGAGGGAGGAGGAGGAGAGGCGAGGAGGAGGAGGCCGGCGGAGTAGGGGGAGTAGGAGGGGGAGAGGGAGGGGAGGAGGAGAAGGAGGGGGAGGAGGAGAGGGAGGAGGAGGGGAGGATTAGGAGGTGGAGGAGGAGGGGAGGAGGAGGGGGGAGAGGGAGAGGAGGATGAGGAGGAGGAGGATTATAACGCATATGCCTGTAGATAACTGTAGCGAAAAGGTCCACCTATTTGAGAAATATGCAAAAATTTTACATATATAGCAATGCTATTAAAGTTATGTCCCCTCGCTATATATACATTATAATGTAAATTACAATATTAAATAATATTAAGTAAATAACTGTTTGTACACTAAAAAAAACTATGACAGTTGGCAGCACCGGAATGAGAAGAAGACGTGTAGAAAATTTCATCTCAATCAGATGGACAGTTCGCGGACGCATAAATAACATACATACATACATACATTCTCTTTTATATATAAGATATAAAGAGCTGACATTGTGGCTTAGGGGACAGTGAGACACGTAATTTCATAATTCCCGTCATGTTGGGTCGAGGGTTCGATAATACTGTGATTTGGAAGCAGACCACTTTATATTGATTTCAATGCTATAAGGCGTCGGCCGTTCAGAATGCAATGGTAGACTTTTTTTTTTTTTTTGCATATCCTTTACAGGACATCGCTGTCAACACCAGCATCTTTCAGCTGTATGTTGATTTCTTGGCAAGATTACGCTCAGTAGTTTGCCATTGCTTTCTGAGCGGCCGGCTCACATACCCCGCTTAACTAAATTTACCTAGTAAACCACAGACAGCCAATAAATGCGTAGGTTGATTGCAAAGTCTTGTAAAGAATGTGTGTGTTTGTGTGTATGTGTGTGTATGTGTGTGTTGTGTGTGTGTGTGTGTGTGTGCGTAATTGTAATTTTCTATCCTTTTTTGTCATTCACCCAGTTCCTTTTTGCTTTGTTTCCCAATTTTCTGTTTTGTTTTGTTTTTCAGACTTCCAGTTCTATTCTTTATTTCAAGCTGATGTTTGCAGTTTGTGGATTGTGATAGTTGTGTTTATAACTAAGTATTCTTGGTTTCCTGTTCTTTCTGGTTTTATTTTATGTTTTTTTTTTTTTCCTTTCCTGTTATTGTAAAAAAAAAAAAAAAAAAGATTGTAGTCGATATTGTCTCCGCCCGTTAACAATGGAGAGAATTATTATTCAAAGGAAATACTCATTATTTTATAGTGCTAAATATCTCAGTCTCCATACAGGTCAAATAAGCAGTCGGGACCGGGTTGTGGGATCTCTTATCTGAATGTTATTTAACAAACAGATACTACAATTACAGCATTGTTCATTCAAGTCCATAGCAAGGCGTTGCTCTGACCATGGCCAACCTGAAGAACCCGGGATGTTTAGCCCGCTCCCCTGCCCCCTACATGTTCAAGCCCAAGACATCTAATACCACCATCGTGGTGCCTTGAGTGACCCTTGGATCATCTGCCAGGAGCCATGCCGCCCAGGGCTAGTCCATCTAAACCAGTGGGATATGTAATATGGTCAAGGTATTTCAGTCTCATGGACATGAAGCTGGGCCAATATTCCTCCACATTCAGATCTGGTAGAATTTCCCGTGCTCTTGGATCCCGAGAGTTTCAGAATTTAAATTGTCTAAGAATGCAAGACTGGATGCATTATGTTTGTAACTGCCCATAAATATAGATCTCAGCATTAAATTCACAACTATTGATGACTACCCATAGGAGGGAATGGAAAGACGAGGAAGTAATGACGAAACATTAGCAATAAATGCAAACGTAATCATTGTCACACAGGGAAGAACGTTTCAAAAAAGCGGAAGTAATGAGCACATTAGCATACATTAAAATAGGAAAGATCTAGGACATCGAGATTCAAATCTATCACATCCAAATAACAAGAGCGCTTCTCCGAAGGACCATATGTGCTTTACCTTTCGATCAGATAAACACAGTATAACGGCGTCATCACTACCCAGTTCTGTCGTTCTTAAATAAACCTAACATTGATATTTCTGCTCAAACGTAATATTTGTTTGGACCAAAATCACTTAGCATGTGTGCAGTAGCATGTATTTGTCTCATCTAGTTTAATCACTTGTGGTGACATGTGAGGGGCGCCATGCTATTAATTCGTTTTCTCACCACACGGAGTGCCATATTTGCAATAGATACTTCCTCTCACAGAATGGTTTGGGATTTCCTTCACTGTACCATACTGAACTATGTGATTTATACACGCTAGTTAATTGAGTAGTGTAGCGTTGATTGTCGGTGCATGCAGTGCTTACGTTGTTGCTATGCAAATGACATGTGTGATTTCTTTCGAAGATAACCCCGTGGCTAGATACTTTGGCAAACAATTTAAGACATGCACACCTTAATGATAGTTGCCTATTTCCGTTCACTTGGGTGTGCGTGTGTGTGCGTGTGTGTGTGTGTGTGTGTGTGTGCGTATCTAGGGGTGGGGGTGGGGTTAGACCAGAGATTATAACGTCCGCCTTACTCGGAAGCAGACCAGGTTCGTCTCCCATTGGACACTGTTTGGATGCATACAGAACCAGAAAGAGGGTAATAAACTGCACCTGAACTTAGGGATGTGGATCGGCCGTCCAGCCTTCTAGAACAAGAGTGAAATACTCTTGTGCTCTTGATAAATCGATTGGCACTTAGACATTGAACAGATCGGACCGAATGGGTGGCTGTCCGGGCAAAGGTGTCAAACTAAAAAAGCACATGCACGTGTGACACACTTAGACAACAGCCACGGAGTTTGTTCACTGTGCTGAGATTATCTTTGTGTGAACTATGAGAGAGATTGGAGCACTTGTGGATATGTCCATGTGCAATGAAAGTGATCCTTCACAATCAAAACCAAACAATCGTCTTTTAATAATTAACACTGGCTGGCTTGGTAATATATTTATAAAGTATAACCCACAGGCTAGACTAGTTAACGATGAATCTCGTAATGCTTTAACACAATGTCGTTATCTTAATGACTCGACTGAGTCAGTACTATGATGCAGCCATTTATTTATATGCATTTCTGGACTGAGTCATTTAATGGAGTCACTACATAACCGTTTCGATGTCGTGGTTGATAGGTAGCAAGACATTAGTATTGTCAGTTAGTTAGTCAACAGATCATTCTCATTGCACATCGAACCATTCAGTCCATAAGTGCTCGGATCCCTTCCTCAGTAAATCCCACAGTGTGTAGCGGCTAACGACACCAGTTCTGTGTTGGTTTATTAATCTTCTTTGGCTTCCTGCATAGTGTTCTTGTCTGGCCACGCCTCTTCTAACTTTCTGTTCTCGCAGTTTGATCATGGCTGTAGATTCACATTAGTAATGCATTTACACAATGTCGTTGCCTTAGTTATTTAATTGAGCCAATGCTATGATGTAACCATTTATTTACATGCAATTGTCTCATCTCATCATATTCCTCTTGTACCTTGCGGTGTCCGTTTATACTTCTTAGTTTTTCTACAAGCAGTATTCAATTGAGTGAATTAATTGAGTCAGTACTAAGACTGAGTAATTTACTTACTCTTGTGAACTGTTCGATTTAGTGAGTGAATTCAACACCAACATTATTATCATCATGTGTGGAAGTGGCGTAGGCATTGAAGTCTTTCCGTAGATCTGGGTCCTAGGTGTTCTGGATCAACTCTGAAAATATTTCTCTATGTCGTCTTCTTCGACCATGAAGCGTCATTTCCCACGGTCAGCCTCTTCTCCCGCTGATATTTCCAGTGGTGACCATGCTCTCCCGTGCCTCTATGTTTTCATTATGTGACCAAAGTACGCTGATTCTCGCTGTCTTATAGTTGTGTGTGAACTTCTACTTTCATTAGCCTCTTCCCGGCAATCGTTGTTAGTTATTCTGGCTGCCCAAGGTGCTCGCCACATTCGTCTCGCGGAAACCACATCCTTTTCCCCACACTTTTCCTTATTTGTTTGTTTACATTCCAAGATTCATTACCATACAGCAAAACATGTTGGGTATAACAAGATGTAGTCATTATTACACGCTTTCCCTGGGCTGAATCACTTAGTGGGGTCAGAGGCAAGATGTAGTCATTTAAATTTTTTTTCTTTTTTTTTCCATATCCATCGCTGTCAACACCAGCATCTTTCAGCTGTATGTTGATCTCTTGGCAAGATTACGCTCAGCAGTTTGCCATTGATTTCTGAACGGCCAGCTCACATACTCAGTAAGTTACCGATGCGATTCGAACCACTGCTGATTCTCACCGTCATCACGTTACCGAAGAGAGTATACGAGATTACGGAGAAAAGTCATAACCTCTAAGCCACGAAGCCGGCTATTTAAGTAATGCTTTCCCGAATTGAGTCATTTAGCCTGTGCCGCCCGCTGGGCGCTGGAGCGCAAATTATTCCTCCCCACGACGCTTGACGGCAGAAGTGGGAGATGATGATGAGTCATGGGCAAGATGTAGCCATTTAAGTCATACTTTCGTGAATTGAGTCATTTTGTCGAGAGGAGCGGCTAGCCGAGTGGCTAGAACGTCGGACTCCCATACGGAAGACCCGGGTTCGATCCCTCTGTAAGGTGTGGGATTTTTTTTCTGTCGGGGGCAAAAAGAAAATTGTAACCTGCACAGTTCGCGGCGACTGCACTAGCCAGGCTCAAAGACCCCTCTGTCATACACCGCAAGGTACTATGTTGGCAGTAAATGACAGTGGCACAGGCAAAATACAGTTATTTACGTAATGTTTTCGTGAACTGTGTGAGTTTTCAGCTCAGTAAGAAGAACTAGTAATTTGTCTACATAGTGTCCCTAACCTATTTGCTAACAGAACCGACGTCACTACAATCCAGGTAGAGACCTGGTCGCTCTGTCAGCCGCTGCATTCATCAGACGGCCTCATCAATCACTTGACGACTGGACATGCGCGGCTTACTGTATTAGATCTTTCCAAATGATGTCTTTTGTGTTGCTGGAGCTTGCAACCTCGTGTTCCGAGCCATGCTTTCTCGCCATTTTAGCAATAATAATATCAGTGTTGTCCATATACTGTGTGTGTTTTGCCTTTTCTCTCTATCCGTGTTGTCATCTTGCTGTTGTGTGTTATTTGCCCTTTCTTTCTATCCGTTCTGTCGACATACTTTGTGTCTTTTCCCCTCTTTCTTTATCCGTGTTGTCATCGTGCTACTATGTATGTTTTACCCTCTCTTTCTCTATCCGTGTTGTTATAAGGATATTGTATACGTTTTACCTCTTTACCCGTGTTATTTTACTCTCTCTCTCTTTCTGTCTGTCTGTCTGTCTGCCTGTCTCTCTGTCTCTCTCTCTCTCTCTCTCTCTCTCTCTCTCTCTCTCTCCGTGTTTTAAATCATGCTATTGTGTATGTTATACCGTCCCTCCATCTCTCTTTCACTAGCCGTTATATTATAATACTATTGTGTATGTTTTACCCCCCCCCCTCTCTCTCTCTCTCTCTCTCTTTCTCTCTATCCGTGTTTTTATCATGCTAATGTGTATGTTGTACCGTCCCTCTACCCCCTCTCTCTGTCCATTATATTGTAATGCTATTGTGTATGTGTTACCCTCCTCTCTATCCATGTTGTTATAAGGCTATTGTATTTGATTTACGTTTTCTGTCTATTGGTAATGTCTCCATGCTGTAGACGAAGGGGAAAAGACCAGGGAAGACAATGTTTCCTTTGCTATGGTGTTAAGAGGTAGAGAGTAACTCTGTCTTCGTTATGGCCAAAGAAGAAAAGGAGTAAAAAGAGAGAGAATCTCACGTCGCCCTCAATTAAAAAAAGATGATAGTAATTAGATAAGAAGATTCGCGATCTTGGACAGAGGCAAAAACTATGTTATAGATGTTCACACAGGAACCACTATGTTAGAGCCCAAGCAGTGGATTAAGGTGTTAGATTGTGGTAGAAATAGTGGTTGTAAAAACTAAAGGAGACTAACCAAACAAATCAACGACAAATAAACAAGCTCTTTATTTATCAACTACTACAACTTCGGTGACAATGTGTGTTCACACACATTGAATTATACATTGACGTTCAATAACAGATACAACAGACAACTGCATATATCAAACATCAACCAAGGGTGGTCCCTATCCAGTCACCAGAACTTAAGACAACAGGGTACACCAGGTACCATAACACAGGTGTTCCGAACAATAGCTGAGTAGGATTACACAATAAAAGACTTTGGCACAGACAACAATAAGACACTACAAAAACATAAGTTACACAACACAAGTCCAAAGACGCAACATAAACAAAAGAGTTGTGACACAAATTACTACCCCGCCATGAACCCAGGCGTGCTGACACTAACTAGTCAGCCAATCCTGTAACAATATAACACAATCTATGAATATCATTGTAAATAAATCATATTAAACACATGAAGCAATGAGTACATAGAATATAACATATGAATTAACCCATAGATAATAAATATCCCACATCTAATTATCCATTTTGCTATTATCTCCCGTTGTACTACTGCTATTCTGAGGTAACCCTTGATGTCTGGCATGATCATTCTTTGCTGCCTCATTCTTCTTCAAGGTGACTACATCTCTAATTGTTAAATGCAACAATCAATGTTGCATCAAAAGAACACCCACTTTATTGTCTTCTCCAGTTGTGCCGCTGCTGTCATGAGATTATACTTGATATTGCTAGGATGCAACAACCTCATCCTGCTCCACCTTCCCATACAGCCCAGCATTCACTTACAGAATGCCCTCAGTTCAATGTAACTGCCTCATACAGATCCTACACACACCAGCAGTGGACGATTGGATCTCATTTGCCCAGCTGTAATCACATAGCTATGAATAGCAGGGGACATACATGAACTTATATCTCTAATCCTGCAAATCAGTATAGTGCATTTGCATTTCCATCTTCTGCAGTAAATTACCTCAAATTTTGTGGGATGCTATATGACATGGGACAAATAATCTTGCAATGTCCAAGTTAGCTTGAAGAATACCAGCACTATTGTGACACCATACAAATTACAGTATTTGATTAGCATTACAAACTAACAACCAACAAGCAAAACATGTCTAATTGTGAAAAGCAATGGACACATATACCCAGTGGAATTACCATATTTGTATAATGTGAAAATGCAACACTTGCACATAGTAGAGTTACAACACTCACAGAAAAATAAAGAAAAACATGTATTACACAGGAAATCAATTGAGGAACTCTCTGAGGCCACTAAGACAGTTCATAAGTAAACACATATAGTGTCGAGTAAAAGTACAAATTAATGGTAAGAGTGCACCATTGATATAAGACAGAACATAGCCATAACAACGTTCATAGGTAGATACAGAATATCAGTACTAATACAACAACCAGTGTACTATATATTATGTCATTTTTACACACTAATGACCAACAAGTGTTGTTTAAGGCCAAACACAATCAGTGTAATATACTCTGTTACTAGACAACAGATGTACAGTTATGTCCTCTCCCCTCCATTCTTCCTATGACCCACTGGTTATAAATGTTGCTTTCTTACGCTTCATGTCACGTAGCAAATACATGTTACTATCTTTACGAAGGGTGGTACGTAGCATAATCCTACATGCTTTCCATTATACGACAGGTGACATGCTTTACTGCATATAAATGTGACAGAGAGAAAAGAAGAGGTATAAGAAGGAGAGAGGAGGAGGAGAGAGGGAGATGGGAAAGAAGAGGATGAGGGAAATGATATAAATAGTGTGAAGCCTAAAAGTTCGTTCCTCAGTCGAACTCTGCCTACTACGCACTACCTTTGAGAATAAGGAAAGATGAAGAGAGGGGGAAGGAGGTGGTAGAGATGAAAGGAAGGGATAGGAAAGATTTAGGTTCGTGTCTCCGCGTGAGAACAATAGTTAATTATACTATTGCACCATCAATGTCTCGTGGTGTATGTTATCAGGTTATAGGAGAGATGTACAGCCACCCTCACAATGTCTCTAAACTACTCTAATCTACACAATCTCAGGTTGACAAGTCGAAATAAAAGGCAACTCAAACATATATTTATTTCCTTTTGAACAGTAACAGAGTGACAATCTACAACATAATCGCATAGAGTAATCACTACATGCATCACAGACACATCTATGTATAATCGACTCCAATAACCACACAATACTGCATGACGTCACAAGGGGGAGGTAGATAATATAATAAACTATGCAACCGGATGTTAGGGAAATACTACCTACAATCACCTACTAACTGCATCAAGTAAAGAACTAAAGCTAGGATTTCCACCGGCCTTTGTTTCGTAACTATCTTTCCGTAGACTTATTAGTGGTCCATGTATTTAGCTTAAATACCCATTGATCCATAGATTGATCCATCAATCCATATACCCAGGGGCCATTTTGTTCAGATGAATATATGTTTATTCAGATATGCCCGGTACGCTTGGGTATCTCCAGTTTACCCAGGCAATGCCTGAAACATTATAAAACAATACCCGTGAATGTTATGTTAAAATAAACTTTAGTCTTTCACTACCTACAAAGTCTCCAGCATTTATTGCTTCTTTATCTATATTAGTATTAATATATCTTAGCCATAACATAAATTAAGAACAGTATTATAAACACAGTATTCTATCGCCTACATATATTTAACTAACATTATTATTTCCGATCTCCCAACGCGCCGCCTACAGCCAACATAAACCTAGAAGTATTTAACCATTTATCCGAAGATTTGAACTCGCTGCCTGCAAGGCCAACTCGCTGCCTGGCAAGGCCAACTTAACTACACAACACCAGAAACGTGACCCCGTTCCGTCTCTGTCCAGCGAACAAAAGACGCACATTCCTTCCTGTGCCCGCCCCGTCTCTCCGACGATCTCACCTGTCCTTATTGTCTGGTTGACCCAGTGGTCGCTTCGCAGGTGCGAACTCGTCTGTTAGACCCGGTCTCTGTGTTTGTTTATATCTTGCAGTAGCCTTTCGTTTATATTTACAGGCTGTGTTGACCCGCCTAGTTTTATTAATCTTGTAGTCTAATTGCTTAGTTTACATGCACATATATAGTTTATCTACACTCTGCTTATCTAACCGATTAATATGACTCCCATCACTCTATTTCGGCCATTTAAATATAGGTCATATGCAGGACGTCGCATTCAGTCCTGATCCTTTGCCGGGTCGCGACTCCTTAGCGGGTTAATGTTCAGTAGTTTGTCAATGCTTCCTTGCTTAGACTGCTATTATAGTTAGCTAGCTAGTTAGATGTGGGTCCTTTGCAGGACGTTGCACTCAGTCCTGACATTTGTCGTTTGTTTATGATTATTTGGTAAGATTACCTACGGTAGTTGGCCATAGCTTTCTAAACTAAGGTACCTTATCATAATCTAGCGAATATTCTAACGATGCCTTATGTCTACTTACATTCGCTTCTGCCATCCAGTTGCTTTTCTGGTTGCCCTTCTGGGTTTCATTTGTCTCTGCCCAATCAATCGCTTGTCGTGGATCCCACTTGACCTTAGTCTCCTGTGTGGTTCCGATTGCAGTGTCTCTGGCTAGTGGTTGTCCTATTTGACGATAGCCATCATCTGCAACTAATGAGCGGTCTCCTTAGCTGGCGGTCCTCTTAGCTCAAGTGGCTTTCTTGCACTTTAGCGACCCTCGGACTCTGCGTGTCTTTCCCTTCTTTGGCTTATCTGCCTTGGGTAGATTCCGTTCACAGATCCTTAGTCGTTCTCACTCCTATCAGTGATTCAGACGAGTTCTAGAATGGGCGCTTGTCCGTCTTCCTTCACTTCCTCCTCCTCCAGATACTATACAGACTTGGGCACGGATTAGACACAATTTCTGAAGTCCTTTTACTATGTTCCTTGGGCTGCCCAGGCCCCCGCCGCTCCCGGAGTCCACTCTCGACTGTCCAACTCTCTCTTATTCACCCTCTAAACTGACTGGATCCTAAAGTATATATTACTTCTCGAGTTGGCGCCTTTCTGGAATCACGTGACCATGCTCTCTCCTTGTCGTGAAGGGCTACCCAATCAGCATACAGCACGCAGCTGGGCTGATCTGCATGTTTAATTTGCATCTTATTATCAATCTAACTCTCTCCACCCCGCTACGACCTTGTTTCTGAGTTCATAGTCCTTGTATTAGAATTCTCAGCTCAAGCACGTTTCCACTGCCGTAAATTCTGCCAGCCTACGGTACCTGCTTTTGTCCCTAGACAGCCTCCGTTTATTTCCGATCTCGTATGCACCTATAAACTATGTGGCATGTGTTGTTTTCTGACAGCTCGAACCCAAAGTATACATTACATCTGGTATTCCCCAGAAAGTTGAGGTAGAGTTTTAGGGAACCGAAACAAATCGGGTTCAGAGCTTGAACTTTCAAGCTGTTTAAAAATATCGTGGTCGATGAACTTCGATACTTCCAAATTCCACTACTGGTTTTGGTGTCATCAATAACTAGTGCCTCGTTGTCCCATTTTGTGACGCATCAGGCGTTCACATAAAACTTCAGTTATATGATTCCACTACAAGTCTGTTACAACTGCACAAACATTATAGCATTCTGGTAACATATGTGATACCAGATTTAATGCCAAATGATAAACTCATTTTACTAATACCAGTTCCAGATACACCTGACTGTCCTCCCTCAGTAAAGCCGCACATCATTCGCAGTTATCATGATTAAAGTATGATTACTGACACGCACGCAGCATATTGAAGGTGCATTATTTCCTATGCTCCGCAGCTGTCAATCTGCATGGAGCCCCTACAATACATTATTTCCTTCGCCTTTATTGGTACCCACATGTTAGTTAGTTAGTTAGTCGACAGAAAATCCTCATTGCATATAGAACCATTCAGTCCATAAGTGCTCGGATCCCCTCCTCAGCAAATCCCGCAGCGTGTAGCGGCTAACGACACCAGTTCTGTGATGGATTATCAATCTTCTTTGGCTTCCTGCGTAGTGTTCTTGTTTGGCCACCCCTCTTTGAATTTGTTGTTCTCGCAGTCTGGCCATGGTTGTAGATTCACAGTCATCACTTGGTTCACGCAAAAGTCTTACTTCTCGTAGAGCATTCAGAATGTCAGCCTAGTTCATGGCGCTTCCGCCCTCCACCGTAGCCTCACCTGCGCGCTTGTCAGCCCGCTCATTTCCTTGTACTCCTGCATGCCCTGGCACGAAGATGAAACTAATCTTTGCCAACCAAGACCGCTCCAAAGACAGCAACTGTTCTCTTCGGATCCACATAATCTCTATCCTCTTGAGCATGCTCATTGAGTCGCTAAGAAAATATGCCCTAGTGCATGTCTGCGCCTCGAGCCATGTTATTGCTTTACTTACTGCCATGACTTCCATAGTCAGGCTACTTGTGGTCTCAGTGAAAGCAACCGGAGGTCCTCCTTCACAATTCTCCTTCCGTCTCGAGCCGTAAAGCTTCTCACATGTCGGACGACCGACCCATCTGGGTAGATGACAGCATCACCGTCTAGCGAATTCTCGAAAATCAACGCTTGTACTTCAGCCTCCACAGCAGCCGGAGTTTCTTGTCTACATTTTCTCTCTAGTTGGATGCAAACTGAAAAGGATGTGCAAAAATCTGTTGGTACTTGTACCCACTCCTCGATAGGTTCTAAGTCCTCAAGTGAACACACCTGTTGAAGAATGTCTTCGGTTTGACCCATCCACGACCGTCCTCTTTTTAACCTGCTGCCCTTCACCTTCATAATTTCACTATGCAGTGGATGTTGTGTGTCTGCGTTAACTCTGAGGTAGGCGCGTGCTCTGCAAACTTGTATTCTGTCTTCAATGGTTGGAAAATCAAGAATGTAGTGCATCACGCTGCATGCTGTATCTCTTCTACATCCAAGAATAATTCGCATAGCTTCATTCTGTATCCTTTCAATTCTTTCTATCTGCTTATTGCTGAGAACCAGGATTGCCATTGCATACTCAAAAACAGACATGACCAGCCCCTCGTACAGAAGACATAGATGGCGCTGCTCAGTTTACTGCCACCATCAGCCGCATCGCAGCCAAACCCCGCTTGGCCTTTGTTATCACCTGGTCTATGTGCTCATTATAAGCAAGGCTTCGATCGAACCGTATCCCCAGGTAATTCATTGCCTGCGTTCTTTCCACCGTCTCTGAAAACAGCTTTACATTTGGTGTTGGAGTACTGACAATATGATTATTCAACGCGAACCACGTCACTGTTGCCTTTGTTGGATTGACCATTGCCCCAGCTTCATCACGCCAAGTACTTATGCGATTGAGTTCGGTTTGTAGTTCCACAGCAACCTGCTCTCTATCCTTACCTTGACGATACACTAAAACATCATCGGCATATGACAATGTCCTACCAGGTCCAGTGATCTGCTCACTGGTGATTCTCACTGTGTAGGCGTTGAACAGTACCGGAGATAATGGTGATCCCTGTGATAGGCCAGGATATATTGTTGTTGGTTCCGAAGTCCAACTGCCACATCTAAAAACTACTTTCCGTTGGAAGAGGGCTGCAGCGATCCAACTAAGGAGGAATGGACTTATTTTGAGTTCAAGAAGCTGAAGCATTAAAAAATCCAATGGTACTCTGCTGTACGCGTCTTCCCGATCAATCACTGCCGCAAAGGTTTCAATGCCTGAGTGGAAACCTTCATAGACATCATGGGCAAAAACTGCTGCATTCGTCCAGGTTTCTCTTTTTGGACGGTACCCACCCACAGTAGGTGGGAAAACACCTTGTCTTATTAGCTGGCTTGATATTTTCCTGGCAATTAACTTCTCCATCAGCTTGCTTATTGTATTCTGCATGGTTATAACTCTATATCTCTGAATGTGTGTGTGGTCTTTGCCAGGCTTCGGCAAAGGAATCAGATAGCTGTGTAACCACTCCTCCTTGATGCTAGCACTCCCTATACTGTTGTTGTATATGTCTACTCATTTCTCTAGCTTGTTAACTACATAGCTCAACCATTAACACATCTTTGCCACATATAACATGTAAGTACTCTTCTCTGCTTTACACATGTTATAACTATTACAAACCTGATCATGGTTTTTTTTCCCTCACTCACTATTGCTTAGGAGTGTTCATTACTATTACCATTTATTACAAACAATCAATTGTATGCCCATCATGGCTCCATATCAGTCTTTTCATTAACTATAATTTACCACCTTATATATTGTATATCTTAGTGAATCTCTCATGTATCTATTTAGCCAGTAACATATTATTGTCATCTAAAATGCATTCCCAACAAAATAATCTTGTGCCAACATGGCTGGCATCAAATGACATCAGTCCCTACAATATTTAATCACCACCAACGATCTATTCTTCAAATTTCATATTACCATGCCTGATGGCTTATATCTCTATGTATTAACCTGTTAAATCTTATTTTCATAAGGTTTCAGGGACGCTAAATTAATCTGTCGAACAGCTCATTTTAAAAACATTTATCCATATTATCTATTATTATTATTTTTTTCCTACTATCTCGCCTAACTAACAATTTTGTCCACCCATGCCTGTTTCACCAAGCAAACACTTCGAAGCCAGTAACCTGGGGCGCGCTTCGCTTTAGATTATGCGATTATATTAATTACTTATTTTCAACTTAATCAGTTAAAACTAACGGTTTTACAAAGGCATTAGTTGACCACAGATCAACTCAGGGAATTGTTCCCAAAACTGAACAAGCCGAAACAGGGCACACTGCCAACATCTCTCATCGGCACGAACCATGCTGGCTGACTGCTAACATAAAACTGGCTTCCGATCTCTTTGTCCCGTTTGAGTTCCGGCACTGGCCAGGACCATACGGCTTTCACAGACCAAACCAAGATGCGTCGGTTTGGCGCTGTCACAATGCTTTGTACCCGCGGTTGGCTATAGTATATTCTATGCCTATTCTGCCATGTTGCCGTCTCTTATCCAGTCCACAGCTGAATGCATCCCCCACTCATCCAGATAAAGCTACCGGAATAACGGATGTTACACATCGAAGCAGTGACACGGTGCACTGCTCTGCTTTCAGAATGCAGTTTAGTATCTTACAACCATGGTCTAACAACCTTTAATGTCTCGTACCCACCCAGCCAGCCATCCGTGCCACAGGGAACGATACAATTGAGCCGTGAACATCGCGCAGTTGTCGATACACCACATCACCACGGACACAAAGATGGAGAAATCTCCGAATTATCACCAACGCAGTCGAGAAGAACAGGCAGCTTCTGACGGTAGAGCAAAAAGTTACGCCGGGGTCACTTTTCACAGTACAGAAGGGGCGAAGGAAGGACCCAGCCAGGAACATGGAATAACTCGGATGTTTCATGCTGGGCATTGCAGGCGATCATGTTGTTTCATTGACTTCTATTTTCTATGTCCTTGATAAGTTCGACTAGTAATTTCCTTCCGCGCCACTCTATCAACCCGTCAAGTACTTTCTCTCTCTCTCTCTCTCTCTCTCTCTCTCTCTCTCTCTCTCTCTCTCTCTCTCTCTCTCTCTCTCTCTCTCTCTCTCTATCTTTCACTGTACATCTCTCTTACTTCCGCATCTAAATCCTTCCATCTTCCCTGTTATCATAACTTCAGTGAGACCGTCTCGTTTCATGCTATAATCAAGACGACGATTGTCTTGTTCTGATGTGATTTTCTTATCTGTCTGTGAATTTGTGTTGAGAATTTTTCATCCATCCATCATTTGTTATGCCGGGCGGTCATTATTCGCCATTTCACTCGATCACATAGTAGTGGATCAGCTCAGTATTCTTGTCTCGACCATGCTACGTGGTCAAGCTATCCAGGTATTCACTTCTCTGTATCCCCTTGGTCTCTACCCCTCTATCTTGCCAGTTGTCACCAAGTTCTCTAATTTATTTCTTCTCATAACACGTCCAAAAAAATGTTTACTGTCTACGTCTAATTTCTCTAATCAGTTTAAGATTTTCATTTGTTTCAAGGTAGGACTTGGTCGTTGCATGCAATTTCCCATAATTTAACTAAAAATAACCATGGCGACTGCCCAGAAAATACTCTGTGATCTGAAATAGATAGAAAGACAGTCAGAGAACCAGAACATGTCCACCCAAGTGAGCCGAGTATATTTGGTAACCAGTGAACCAGAATGTGTTCTTCCAGGTGAATTAACTACTTAGATGTAGAGAAAGCATTCTAGGGGAACAAACTCTTGCTGTGAATCTTTTAGTATCCAACAGAGTAATTCAGCCACGGTCCATACATCAGCTCCCGTAGCTTAGCGGCTAGTGCATTCCTACCCGGTCGGCCGGTCAAAGGTTGGTCTCCGTATGCGTGTGGATTTGTACAATTGACATGGGCACCAGAAAATGACATGGGAAGAAAAGGCGACCAACATGATACAACACACAGCATCCACTGAGTCCTGTCTGGTCTATAACAGGTTTAGCACCAGATGTCCAATTCGCCTATGACGTGTTAAAGAGTTCTGTATTATCTTTACTGTTGACTGTAGTAGAGGGAGTGACTAATTCAGTTAAATACTGCAGCTGGCGTGCTCACTTAATAGTAGGTCCACTTTGACTTGGTGACTGATATGTTCCAGCCAATGACTGTAAGTTATACATCTGCATTTTATGAATGGTACCCTGGATGACAACACACCTCCAACTAGCACAGTCTTTTGGGGTTCTAATCCCAGTAATGCAGGGTTTCTGCCTGACCACTACTGAGCTAGAGTCTAGCCCCAGTAATGCAAGATTCCTGCCTGACCAGTACTAAGCTGGGGTCGACCCCCAGTAGTGCTGGGTTCCTGCCTGACCAGTACTAAGCAGGGGTCGAGCCTCAGTAGTGCAGTACTGAAACTGTCTGTCTCTCGTCCTGACTGTACATTCTGTCAGGCTGATGTTCGTCCATCTCTTGATGTTTTCTTCCCATTTGTATCGTTGTCTACCTCTTGCGCGCTTGCCCTCAACCATGCCCTCCAGAATAGTTTTTATAATAGTATCATGTCTTTTAACGTGGCCGAAATATTTCATATGCCTCGTGTTTATTAGTTAGTTAGTCAGTCCCGGTTCCAACATCACAGCAACGGGTCGTCCCGATTATGCTTCGTTCCTGTGCCAGTGAATATCATATAAAATGTTCTTCACTGCCCCATGTGAACAGTGGAACAGACAGGAGTCTCGACAAACAACAGCCTGTTCAGGCACACTGCATAATTCCGACGCCAGAATGTCAACACAAAAGTCCTCTATGAAACATACAGTTCATCCCCAATGGAAGCGACAGTGACATTTCCAACCAGATGTTCGCCTACAAAGTCTCGATGTTTCTAGATGTTGTTGTTCCGTTTCTAGATGCCCTGCAGCAGCCACGCCACTCTTTCTCCGAAATGCAGGTCACGCAACAAAACAACCTCGGACAGATGTAAAAACATTTCACTGTACACAATGCCGTCGCCAGAATGCCAACACAAAAGTCCACAACGAAACATGCAGTTCATCCTTGGTGGAAGCGGCAGTCCGTATCCCAACCAGATGTTCGCCTACAAAGTCTCGTTATTTCTAGATGTTGTTGTTCCTTTTCTAGATGTCTTCTAGCCAGCCACGCCATTCCTTCTCCAAAATGCAGTTTTCACAACAAAACAACCTCGAACAGATGTTAAAAAAAAACATTTCACTGTATATAACGCTGTCGCCAGAATGCCAACACAAAAGTCCTCCGCGAAAACACAGTTCACCACCGATGGAAACGGCAGTCTCTAGAATACCAGCAGCCACACATTTCTGCATAAGGCAAAAAACCGGTCACCTCTGCAACACAACCAGCCTCCATACATGCAGCTATTTCAAGGTGATGTTGTTCCGAGTCCAGATGTTCTCCAGCCAGCCACGCCATTTTTCGAGCACGCAGTTCACGCCACAACACCTCGGACAGATGAAAAAAATTATTTCTTTCATCAACTCTTTCTTCATTCCCAGTTTTTCTAGAACCTCTGCATTTGATTGTTTTTGTTTCCATGAAATACGACATATTCGTCTGTATATCCACATCTCCGGGGCTTCTATGCGACTTTCTAGTTGCTTGTTCAATGTCCAGACTTCCGAGCCATACAGTAGTGTTGAATATACGTAGCATTTGACAATTCTCATTTTTAATGCTTTATTAATCTCTCTAGATGTTAATACTGATTTCATGCTGTTGAAATCATTGTTGGCCATTCCTATTCTCTTTTTGGTTTCTATTAGGGGCGTTCATTTGAAACCCGTTCCAATGGCTTTATTGCAAAAGCATGAAAGAAACAGTAACAGGTGTGGTAGAATTAAACAAAGCATTCATTTTGAATGAATTATGCACCATAGGTTGGTTAGAACAAGTCGCCGTAGGCATTCAGGCAGGCACCCCATTGCTAAGGTAGGCGGCGAATGCCGTCCGCAAGAAAAGGATTGTGGTTGCTAACATTATCAAGTGTTTACGTTCATTACTTCTGCATCTGGGTGAAATCGTTGCCCCTTGAGAGTTTTTAGAGGTCCAAACAAATGAAAATCACATGGTGACAAATCAGGACTATTTGCTGAATGTTGCATAATTTCCCACTTCTTCCTTGCTAATGCTTCCTGCATAATCTTTGCGATATGCGGACGAGCATTATCGTGCAACAAAATCACACTGCGAGAAAGCATGCCAAGTCATTTATTCTTGATGGCTTTTTGCAGCTTGTCTAGTGTTTGCAAGTAGTGAGTAGAGTTCATGTTGACACCGGGTTCTTTAAAGTCGGTCAACAATAGCCCTTCGTGGTCAAAAAATGCGCTCAGCGTAACTCTATCAGCGGAAACCTGTAACTTGAATTTTTTTTTGGCTTTTGTTGATCCGGCATGCTTCCATTGCATGCTCTCTCTTTTGCTGCTCGGCTCAAAGTGGTGACACCATGATTCATCGTCTGCCACTATGCGGAAGAGAAATTCATCACCTTCCACTCTGAAACGCAGCAAGTGGTTCAAACACTATCCCATGTGTTCCTCTTTTTGGTGGTCGGTCAACATCCGTGGTATCCACTGTGAACACACTTTCCGATATTGCAGTTTCTTACGAACGACCGTTTGAATTGTCGCAATTGACACATCAAATTCTTTCGTTAGCGAATGTATACTTCGACAACGGTTCATTTGTACTGCTGCATCAATTTCGGCGATGGTTTTTTTTTTCTGTTGTAACAATATGCGCTTGACCCGGCCGTCGAAGATCTGCGGTGAGCTAACGTCCTTTCCGAAACAATTGTGCCCAGTCTGTCACTGTTTTCTTCGACACACATTTGCTACCGTACGTTGCCTGCATTCTTGGATGAATGTTCACTGGTCGACATCCTTCAAATGAAAGAAACTGAATCACCGCTCTTTGAGCTTCTTTGGACGGATTTTGGATCAACCCGGCAATTTTCTCAACGGTCAGAAACAGAACCTATGCATCATGGAACGATAAGCACTTGCTCTTTTATTCATTGGTCAGTACTTTTCACATGACTATGACATGATCATGTTCAACGTACACAATTACGCGTGGTGCGGCATGAACGGATTTCAAATGAAGCCCTTTATATTTCACTTCTGCCATCATCTGTTATTATATGTCCAAGATAGGAGAAACTTGGTACTTGTTCTTGTATCTCCCCGTTTACTGTGATTTTCATTGATTACCTTTCCTTTCCACTGCTAATTATCATAGTTTTTGTTTTGTGTATGTTAATATCTAAGCCAAATTCTGCACTATGCGTGTTTACTTGTTCCACTGGGTTTTGTAAATATTGCTCGCCTTCTGCTAGTAACACGGTATCGTTAGCATACCTAAGATTGCTCATGATTCTTCCATTGATGTTAAGTCCAGGCAGTTCAACTTGTTTAAAAATTATTTTTGTGTATAAGTTGAAAAGGCTTGGGGACAGCACACATCCCTGCCGTAGTTCTCTCTTGTTTTTCTCTATAGCAGCTAAAGCCCATTAAATGATGCTTCCAGTCGGACATCGTTGGTTAGGCTTGGGCACTGTGCCCAGCGTTTATTCAATACTGGCATTGTAAAGCTCAGACATAAACTGTTTACATTTGACAACGTATTTTATCATACAATACAATAAAGCTATATTCTAAACAATGTGTAGGCCATGACATGGGACAGGATTTAATGTTCTGGGAAGCGTTTTGTGCATCAACAAGCTACATTCAGAAGGCTGTTTTATTTTCAAAAGAACGAAACAAGTACTGATTGCCGGATTTCTTCATCTGTTTGGGCACCTTGAACAATTCAAGTGATGTGTCAGTATACACGGATGAATCTGTTGTGCAAGGTATAAACGGAGTGGGTGGGGTTTTAATGCAAAGGGTAAGAGACGCTGTGTTTAAAAAAAAAAATCTGACATCTAACGACGTATTTATTTGTGGCAGACTCGCAGTGCAATCAACGTCAAATAGAAACTGCTGTGTTCCGCTGGGAGTGGCTTGCATCGATGGGGAATATGAAGGTCAAGGGCATACCCTGGTCTTTCTATACAGGACAGGACAAGTAAAATGTGCGATGAAATAAACAGACTGATAGGCTTGCTGCGGGCACTCCTGTGGGCTATATTGTGACAAGGCTGGTGTAGGAAAGCTTTGCCTGGATCGAGTGGGAAGTGCAGCAAAACAAACAGTAGACCTACACCTGAAGAGGCTGATTCAGTGGAGGGTGGGCCGCTGGCGGAAGCCATTTAAACTTGTTACTGGCAAAATCAGAATGGTGAACTCTTCGCTAGCGACGGAAGAAGGGATTCCATATTCACGTTTACCTGTTTTATTTCTAAAGACGCATTGACTCAATGAGCTTTGACTTTCTATTTCTGCACCAGCAGATGAAGAGACAGGCGATGCCTGTTACACATGATACCGTTTATAATGATAATAACCGACCTATGACAACTGACAAGGACAAGGGGGAGGCTTTTCTTGCACGATTTTTAAAACAGACGGATCAGCAAGATAGGGCTATTAGAGATAACGTCAGAGAAGCTTTGTCACGGGTCACTAGGAAGGAGGACTGTGAGATTAAGGTGGAGGATATTAGACGGATAATGAAGCGGGCTAAAGACACAGCGTCAGGTCCGGATGGGGTGAGTTACTCCCATATGAGTAACATAGATGATGGGGACTTGGATGGCTCTTTGCTTCAACCTAAGCATCAATACGACGGAAATACCCCACGATTGGCTGCATAGCTACCTTGTCCCACTCCCAAAGCCAGGTAAGGATCACTCAAGACTTAATGAATACCGAATTTCCGAACAACCCTGCAAAACACGTATGGCAAAGTCCTCGAAAAGATAGTAGCACGCAGATTCTAGCGACATTTGGAAAGTCGTAATGTGCTTCCCCAAGGACTCGGGAGTTACCGGCCTGGAAAGGACACCTGGGCCAATGCTGCAACTTTTGCTTTTAATGTCTACGAGGGCTTTCATGATAAGCAGGAGACAATGGCGGTAGTTCTTGATCTGGAGGATGCCTATAACAGGGTTAGGTATGATCGGTTAATACACACACTGTTGGACATGGAAGTCTGTCCTTGCTTTGTTAGATGGGTTGCGGCAGTCCTTTATGAGCGTAAAGTTGCACTGCGCATGGGTGTCTGGACTTCTGACCGATGCATTATTACACCTTGGTTGCCACAGGGATCTGCCCTGTCCCCAGTGCTCTTTAATGTCCACACCAGCAAAATCGCAGCTATTGGGACACCAGGTGTTGGTAGAATCTTGACATTTGCAGATGTGCTGGTGTACAGACAGGGCAGAGACAGTGCCAGTTTGGCGAAAGACGTACAGGTGGCGGTAGACAAGGTAGCAGAGTGGTGCAGGGACACAGGGGCCATTATAAACACAGACAATTCATCTGTCGTGTGGTACTCCCTGGATAACCGGATCGTCAAGGCAGATGTCCCAGGTATTATGTTGAATGGATGTCCTCTTAGTCGAGAGAGTAAATTGAAGTTCTTAGGTATCACCTTTGACAGGTGTTTGTCTTTTAAGGATCATGTGGAGGCTTTGGTGGTGAAGGCTGGTAGGGGACTTAATGCATTGAGAGCTATGGCAGCAACCGGGGTAGACCAGAGGATACTTTACAGACTCTTTCAGCAGTTAATAATTTCTGTCATTGAGTATGGTTTGAGGCTACTGACATTACCAAAGAGCCAGCTTGAAAGGTTGGAGCGCATACAGAATGCCGACATGCGGTTAATCCTGGGGTGCACAAAGGACACACCAATTATATGCATGAGGCATATTCTGGCGCTACCAACAATGACGGATAGGCATAAGGTCCTTCAGGCCAAATATTACCTGAGAGTTGCTGCAGACAGGGATCTCCCGCTGTATGCAGCCATTGATATGGTCAAGGGTCATAGACTAAGACGAGGCAGGTCCTAGTTGGCACAGGCAGAACTTTCTATACGCCAGGTGTGTGATCTAGAGACCATAAATCGTGGAAGAGAGTGGGTTGAAGTTCCAGAAGACGCGACGGACTGGCACAATGAAATAATAACACTGGGTCGTGAGTGCAGAGAATGGGCAGCGGGCCGCACTGAGTTTGAAGTGCAACAGCTGATCCAGAGTAACACATATCAAGGTGACATAGTCATTTACACCGATGGTTCAGTGGTTTCAGAGAAACAGACGTAGTGCTTGGGGCTTTATTGCAAAGGCCAATGGACGAGTCTTGAAAAAGGAGAGTCTGGCATATGAGACTGCGACCTCCAGTATGAGAATGAAGGTGGAGGCAGTAACAGCGGCATTCGGTTGGCTAGAAGAGACTACTGCAACACACGTTTTATTCATTACAGATTCAATGAGTATGCTTAGTAAGGTGGAGAAAGGAATATTTCGTGTGGAATGGCTCTTGTCGCTTCAGAAGTCACAGATTATGAGAATTGTATGGATACTTTGCCCTGGCCATACGGGGGTGCGGGGGAATGAACAGGCTGATAGGCTAGCAGGGAATGCACCTCTTGGTAGCAGATTGCCTATGGACAAGGGGGGGAGGGGGTCGTGCGCTTGTGGGACCAGGTGGATAAGGTGGAGGAACAGATTGAGAACCCATATGTGGGAAGAATGATATTGCGGGGGATCGGCAGGGGTTCTGAAAGAATTTCCAAACTGAGAGGGAAGACAAGGAGAACTTTTAATCAGATAGCGGTGGGAACGATTAGTAATATGCATCTTCGCTGGCTGTTGAACGAGGAGACGGAGCACGTATGGGAATGTCCTGAGTGCAGTGATGTCGGTTCTTAACTCAACTCAACTCAACATTTCTAAAGACGCATTGACTCAATGAGTTTTGACTTTCTCTTTCGCGTCTTGACCAGCATCACATGCAAGAATCAACTGTAGATTACAGGACACATTTTAGAGGCGGGTTAACTTCGTTGATTTCCTCATGCAGCTGGCTTAACTTTTCATTTGCAAGATTGCTTCTATGATAACCACAGAGCTCCAAGAAATCTTCGGCTTTGACTTATGTGCCTGTTGTACCACCCTGTTGATGTCACCTACAACATGTGTGTAATACTATTCTTGCCGAGTCATGCATGACCTTTCACAGGATGACTGCAGGCTCTGATAGTTGATTATTTTTGTCTTTCAATGCAAATACCCCTTAAGACATCATACATATGACAGTATTATCTAGGATTTGTCGCAGGTCCAGAGGGCATTGTCTGAATATATATATGCTTGTTCGTGGGATTTGTTTTATAACCGCAGAGTTTCGAAACAATTGTTATAAAATGGTTTGTATTGTTATGTTGTTAGTCTTGTGAGAAATAGAATTGCAAGCTTACACAAAGCAAGGGATATATGCATCCTAAACAATGGGTAAATTAGTGAATTTACACACTGAAGCCTTAAACAAAATATTGCCAGATTTCTTGCCTGGCATACTTCACTGCGGATTTAGACAATTAAACGAGCAAAAGAAGAAGAAGTAAGGTCATGATTCAACATAATCTACTTATAAACATTTTTGGCAAGTCAGTCATAAATTCGACCTAAACAGCAAGCCACGGAACGTATTCCTTGGATAAACTGTCTTAAAATATCCCCAGAAACTAATGTGTGCAATAGCTGGTTAATGAATCAGCCGATTTCATTAGGTGCTACAAATTCATGGTTGCATATATGCTTTAAGTCGTGTGTCAAGCGTTTATTGACGCTGACTTTTTTTTGTTATAATCCATCCATCATGTGCCATGTTGATAAGCGTGGGCGGTCATGACTCGCCATTTCACTTGATCACCAAAGTAGTGCATCATTTCAGTGTTCCTGTCGCGACCATGCCACGTGGTCAGCCATCCAGGTATTTACTTCTCTGCTTCCCCTTGTTCTCTTCCCCTCGATCTTGCCAGTTGTCACCAAGTTCTCCAATTTATTTCTTCTCATAACATGTCCAAAATATGTTGACTGTCTCGTCTAATTTCTCTAATCAATTTACGATTTTCATTTGTTTCTTGTTGGACATGTTCATTGGTTTTTCTGTCTGTCCATGGTATTCTTTGCATTCTCCGCAGAAACCACATTTCCACAGCCATCAGATGTTTTTTTTTCAGCTTGACTGCTTATTGTCCATGCTTCACATCCAGACAAACGTACAGGTTCTATGTAGCACCTGAACACACTTTTTCTCGTTTCACTTGACATCTTTTTATTGGTCAGTATGTTTTTCATCTTGCTAAAGGCTACTTTCGCCATGACGATTCTTGTTCTAATCTCTTCAAGGCATCTCCCATCAGATGTTATGACTGTTCCGAGATAATTGTACCTATTCATTGCAGAAGAATATTCCCATTTACTTGTATATTACATTGTGGTATTTCGTTCTTCCTAGTGACGACCATAATCTGTGTCTTTTTACAATTTAATTCTAACCCTAGTTGTTCACTGTGTACAACAACCGCATCTGCCAATTGTTGCAGATCTTGCTCGTTGTCTGCAATCAATACTGTATCATCTGCATATCTAATGTTATTGATGTTTCGTCCTCCAATGATGATTCCATTTATATCTTCTACATTTCTGAAAATATTTTCACTGTATAGGGGAAAAAAATCTGGAGACATCACACATCCCTGTCTCACACCTCTCTTAATAGGCTGGTATTGTCCCACTTCATTATCAATCCTTATGGTAACTTGTTGTTTCCACTAAATGTTTTTATAAGTCTTTTATATATGTCTTTTTATATGTCTTTTCCATCAATTTGTAGATCTGCAAGCATCTCCACCATGTTGACATGTCTTACTCTATCAAGAGCCTTTGTGTATTTAATAAAGCAGAGATGTATCTTTGTTTACTTCTATAGAACAGTCAATTACTGATAACAGCATATACAAACCCACATTGTTCTTCTATTTCAGGTTGTATTTTCTTCCTCACTCTTTGCATGATAATTCGTAGCCAAATCTTCGTGATGGGACTCATTATACTAATTCTTCGATGTTGATCGCATTCCAAGGCTCCTGATTTCTTTGGAATTGCAATAAATACAGAATTACATGATTTCCGGTATCATATATTGTGTTCAACAGTCTGGTGACTTGATCTATTCCAGATTCTTCTAAAGCATTAATCATTTATTTTGTAATGTTATCTGAACCGGGGGTCTTGCCAGTTTTCATATGTTTAAGAACATTCCGAACGTCCATCTTCAAAATTGGCGGTCCTTCATTATTAATTCAAATATCATACTGCTCATCTCTGTTATCATCATAACGGTTTTTCACATAATCTAACCTGTAAAAAACTGTCATTTACTGCCACTATAGTACCTTGCGGTGTATGGCAGAGGGGGGGGGGGGGGAGAGAGAGGTCTTGAGCCCGAGGAATTAAGGCCACCTGGATAGTGCAGTCGCCGCGAACTGTGCAGGTTAGAGTTTTCTTTTTACCCCAGACAGAAAAAAACTCCACACCTGACCGAGGATTCGAAGCCGGATCTCTCAAAGGAGAATCCGACATTCTAGCTACTCGACCAGCCGCTCCTCTTGATAAATACAATCTGACCATACATGTACAATCTGATCTTTTTTTTAGTATGATTTTGCCATGTTTTGTTTTTAGACAGCCTGCTGATGTACTTGTTCTTTTATTAGTAAGTTCTTGAATTCTTTCGTGCATTGATTTGGTATTTTGACTATTGTGTTGTTTTTCAATTTCTATGCAGTTTTTCTCAAGCCATGCTTCTTTTGCCTCCTTACATAATATTCTGACTTGTCTGTGAATTTCTTCATAATTGGCAGGATTATTTTTGTTGAGTCTTTTTGTTTCCATTAGTTGTAAAATTTCTTCAGTCATCCATTTCTTACAACCCACCTTCTTTAATTTTTGAATAGTTGCTTCTGCAGCTTTCTTATTATAACTGTTCTTAAACAAGGATATGTTCTTTCAATGATTTGAAAGCAAACGCAGGCTGTGTTTTTTTATTTTTTTTTTTTCATCAGTGGAACGTTAATTACTTCTAATCACATTCTTGGCAACTATTGTAGACAATGAACTGAACTGTGATCATTATAATAGCGACGGGGTTTTTAACTACCGTTCAGCGTTTATGCACGTTGAAGGTCAATTTACACGCAGAAATGTTTTTTTAAGCAGTCTATGCTACAGTATAGTATGGATGTGAAACTTGAACAATGTGCAGTCAAGCTGAAAAACATCTGATGGCTGCAGAAATGTGGTTTCTGAGGAAAATGCAAAGAATACCATGGACAGACAGAAAAACCAATGACCAAGTACTACAGGAGACAAAGGAAAATCGTAGACTGATTAGAGAAATTAGACGAAGACAGTCAAAATTTTTGGGACATGTTATGAGAAGAAATGGGTTGGAGAACTTATTGACAACTGGCAAGATCGAGGGGAACAGACCAAGAGGAAGACCGAGAGAAAAATACCTGGATGGCTTGGCCAGATGGCATGGACGAGACAGGAACACTTAGCTGATCCACGACTCCGGTGATCAAGTGAAATGGCGAGTCATGACCGCCTACGCTTTCCGGCATGACACATGATTGATTGATGTTACAGTCTATGAAGGTCACGTCATATGCCCAAATGGAAGAAAATATGCAATATGAAAGTAAACAGTGTATAACTTTAACTAGGATAAAATAAACACTGCTTGTAAACAAATGAAAAACGTTGCCAGATTATTCTAGTCTGTGCTTGCTAAACGTAAGGAGTACAATCACATATAACACGTTGATTGGCTCACATGATAGATAGATCGCAAATATCGTGCAACTATTTGGTCAGGAGAGCTAAAAGATGGCATTCATGTTCATGTGTCAAGTTCCCTGCAGAATGTATTCCCATAATATCGGCGGAAAGTTCCTCGATCTCTCGCAGGTTTCCCAGACTCAAGCACCTGATTGTGTAATGGCCAGTGTCCATCGTTGTACTGAACCGGCCTCTGCCCAGATGGCGCTAGTCGTGGTCACATCTGGGTGTATGTTGTTACAGACGAACTGACTGAGTCTGGTTTTGTTCACATCTGAGTGAATGTTACAGACAAACTCACTGAATCTTGTTGTGTTCACATCTGAGTGCATGTTATTACAGTCGAACTCACTAAATCTGGCTGTGTTCACATCTGTATGTTACAGACGAACTCACTGAGCCTGGCTGTGATCACATCTGAGTGTGTGTGTGTGTGTGTGGTGTGTGTGTGTGTGTGTGTGTGTGTGTGTATGTGTGTGTGTGTGTGTGTGTGTGTGTGTGCAACCAAGAGATAAAAGACGTGATCCGAGTGGTATAGACTTGTGTAGAGCTATAATCACATTGAGCCGGGAGTGCAAGGAGTGGCCAGCAGGGGCCACGGAAGTGGAAATCCAGCAACTAATTCAGGATAATGCTCGCTCGGGTGATGTGATTATCTACACAGATGGTTCGGTGTCGAGAGGTAGGAGAAGTGCCTGGGAGTTCATAGCAAAAGCTAATGACCGACGTTTGGTGCAGGAGAGCCTGGCATATGATACCACAACATCTAGCTTAAGAATGGAGGTGGAGGCGGTCACTGCAGCTTTCCGCTGGATCGAGAATACGATACACACATACATCGTGATTGTAACAATCATGCTGAGGAAGGTGAGAATAGGGATGCTTCGTGCAGAGTGGTTTGCTTCGCTTCGGAGGTCACGGGTAACAAGCGTCACCTGGATCTTTTCTCCGGGGCGTGCCGGTGTGCTGGGGAATGAACAGGCAGACAGATTGGCTGACTCTGCAAAACTTTTTGGAGTATTGATGCATGATAAGGCAGATATGAGCGTCTTATTCCATTGTGTTCAAATACATTTGTCATTATATCAGACAAGTATCACGATGCTTCATATACACCCACCCAGACCCACCCACCCAACACACACACACACACACACACACACACACCCACACACACACATATTAGAAAAGATATCTTGCCCTATACACAACAAAGGTGAACTGCAAGACAGCGCCAGCTGTCTGTCCCTGCCCAAGATGTCACATTACCGTAGCAAAGATCCAATAACCAACAGAGCATATTCTCCCCCCCCCCCTCCCCTCCCCTTCCCCCATTTACAGTCTTCCTCTTGCATGTTAGTCTTCCACCTTTACCCACAGAGTATGTTGAGCACGGTGTTATGTCTGCTTTGTGCCTACAATATTTCAGCTGTAAAACTTTGATATCATTAAGTATTTCAGTATATTTTCAGTATTTTTTCGTTTATTCATTCATTCAGCAGCATTTCCTTTGCAGATTTGACTGCAAATTTCCTTTTACCTCGCGCACATAACAACCGTCCGGAAAACTTCTCAGTCATAAGCAAGAATTCCATGTCTGGAGATCATCCGCCTCATCCTGCACTCATCTTTTCTATGGTCTTCCTCTTCCTCTCTTCCCGGGCATATAACCCTCCATGATTTATCTCTCCAAACTTTCATGACGTTTTAAGTGACAAACATATTTCAATTTCCATTGTTTTATCGTCGTTAGTAGCCGACCTTCTTCATTATTCAGATCGTTTCGTATGGCTGCACTTGTTCTTTTCTGTATCCGAGATATTCTTACAACAGGTTCATAACATGTATATTCAAAGGCATTTATGCGTTGTTCAGCTTGTTCAGTAATTGTCCCGTATTAATTTGCATAATTAATAATAACACGTCTGTATAAGAATGTGCAATTTCAAGAATGTGAATGGCATATTCAATACTTGTTCTGCCTAAGCAAAAAAGCGAAACATGTGTTCCTTGTTTTGTTTTCAGAAAATCATTTTAGTGATTGCCCTCGTCGTCATTGTAGGAACCGCCTACTTGCTCGGAAAACAGTATGTTGTAGACATGATTGTCCAGACAAATTTAATTCCGTGAGTACTTATGTGTATAATAATATAGTGTGAATACATACACACACACACACACACACACACACACATACACAGACACACACAAACGTAAACACACACCACCCCTGCACACACGCATACATACGTATGTATGTATGTATGTATGTATGTATGTATGTATGTCTGTCTGTCTGTCTGTCTGTCTGTCTGTCTGTCTGTCTGTCTGTCTGTCTGTCTGTCTGTGTCTGTCTGCCTGTCTGTCTGTGTCTGTCTGTCTGTCTGTCTGTCAGTCAGTCTGTCTGTGTGTGTGTGCGTGTGTGTATGTTTGTGTGTGTGTGTGTGTGTGTACGTACATATAAACATACGCACGCACGCACACATGCACGCACGCACGCACGCACGCACATACTTGTCTGACTGTTTGTCTAAATTACTACTTCTCTGACAGCTTGTCTATATAACTGCCTGAGTGGTCTCGAGGTAAGGTGGCCGCCTCTAGTGTTGGAGGTCCCGGATGCCCAGGTGGGGGGGGGGGGGGGATTTTTTCTCGTCGACATTTAGTAACAAAATTTCCCCTGGTCTCTTGGTAGTGAAATCGGACGCCCATGTGTATTGTTGCGCACTTTAAAAATCCCTTGGCAGTTGGAAATCGGAAAAGAGTAGCCTAACGGCGCTGCCCGAGCAAAATTTCGAGTTAAAAATATACCCAAAGTATTTCAGGATCCTCGTCGGTGCTACGGAGTTCGTGCACCGAGCTGAGTTTCTCCGGACCCAGGCTTGAGTTAGGAGTAGAACGGAGCACTGTGGGTTACACCCGTGTGCCGTGATGTTGATCCGTCGACTAAACTACAGTACCTTCTGACAGCTTGTCTAAATAACTACCTGTCTGACAGCTTGTCTAAATAAGTACCTGTCTGACAGCTTGTCTAAATAACTACCTGTCTGACAGCTTGTCTGTCTCACTACTTGTCTGACAGCTTGTCTATATAACTACCTGTCTGACAGCTCGTCTGTCTCACTACTTGTCTGACAGCTTGTCTGTCTCACTACTTGTCTGACAGCTTGTCTGCCTCACTACTTGTCTGACAGATTGTCTGTCTCACTACTTGTCTGACAGCTTGTCTAAATAACTACCTGTCTGACAGCTTGTCTAAATAACTACCTGTCTGACAGCTTGTCTAAATAACTACCTGTCTGACAGCTTGTCTAAATAACTACCTGTCTGACAGCTTGTCTAAATAACTACCTGTCTGACAGCTTGTCTAAATAACTACCTGGCTGACAGCTTGTCTAAATAACTACCTGTCTGACAGCTTGTCTGTCTCACTACTTGTCTGACAGTTTGTCTATATAACTACCTGTCTGACAGCTTGTCTGTCTCATTACTTGTCTGACAGCTTGTCTGTCTCACTACTTGTCTGACAGCTTGTCTGTCTCACTACTTGTCTGACAGCTTGTCTGTCTCACTACTTGTCTGACAGCTTGTCTGTCTCACTACATGTCTGACAGCTTGTCTGCCTCACTACTTGTCTGACAGCTTGTCTGTCTCACTACTTGTCTGACAGCTTGTCTATATAACTACCTGTCTGACAGCTTGTCTGTCTCACTACTTGTCTGACAGCTTGTCTGTCTCACTACTTGTCTGACAGCTTGTCTGTCTCACTACTTGTCTGACAGCTTGTCTGCCTCACTACTTGTCTGACAGCTTGTCTGTCTCACTACTTGTCTGTCAAAAGCCCTAGTCAATGAAAACATTCGAGACAGCTCTGATATGGATGGAGCCCAAGACGCCGATACAGCAGACAAGCGTCTGTCTGACCGCTAGGCCACGGCGATTCCCACGGCGAGCTTAAATTCAGATCATATCTGTCAGAAATAAATCAGATGCAAAAGTTTAGCTACACCGTGTCACTTACCCTGGTCAGTGGAAAAGACACCGCTGCGGGGCAAGCACGACAAAACTAATGGGGGTGGTTAGGAGGGGGGGGGGGAGTACCTATCGATCATCAGATGTGGCTCCCCTCCCCTGCCTCCCCAACCTCGCCGTGTGGTTGGACCTCTTTGCCTTTATTCCACTCTAAGAGCATGTCAGTACTCTCTTTCTAATATTTAATGATAGTGACTTATTGCATAAGATACCTTTCATTTTCTGGAATGCAGATATTTCTTGCGCTATTCTGCTCTTAATCTCTGTTGTGCACCTTCCATCTGATATTATAATTGCACCTAAATATTTAAAATTGTCTATTTGGTTAAGAATGTTCCCCTCTATTTCTTTTTCATATTTTGGTGTCACTTTTATTTTTCATATCGCCATTGTTTCTGCTTTCTTCATATTCAAGGATATTCATTTCTTTGCGCTTTCTGCTACTACACAGCCCAACAGCCGTTGAAGAGCTTTTGCATTATCCGCCATTAATACTGTGTCATCTGCAGATCGTATGTTGTTTATATGATAACATCCGATGTAATATTTCCGGCTTTTCTTTGACCTCTCTCATTATTACTTCGCTATATAGGGAGAAATGAAGAAGATATAAATGGAATAAGCATTAGAGGACGAAACACAATAACATTAGATATGCAGATGATACAGTATTGATTGCAGACAATGAGCAGCATCTGCAGCAATTAGTACATACGGTTGTTGCACACGGTCAACAACTGGGGTTAGAATTAAATTGTAAAAAGACACAGATTATGGTCGTCAATAGGAAGAACGAAGTACCATAATGTAATATACAAATAAATGGAAATATTCTTCAACAAGTGAATCGGTACAATTATCTAGGAACAGTCATAACATCTGATGGGAGATGTCTTGAAGAGATTAGAACAAGAATCGCCATGGCGAAAGTAGTCTTTAGCAAGATGAAAAACATACTGACCAATCAAAAGATATCAATTGAAACGAGAGAAAGAGTGTTGAGGTGCTACTTTGACAATGAGCAGTCAAGCTGAAACACATCAAATGGCTGCTGAAATGTGGTTTCTGAGGAGAAAGCAAAGAATACCATGGACAGACAGAAAAAAAAAAACCAACGACAAAGTATCACAGGAGACAAATGAAAATCGTAAATTGATTAGAGAAATTAGACGTAGACAGTCAACATTTTTGGACATGTTATGAGAAGAAATGAATTGGAGAACTTAGTGACAACTGGCAATATCGAAGGGAACAGACCAAGGGGAAGACCGAGAAGTAAATACCTGGATGGTTTGACCACATGGCATGGTTGAGACAGGAACACTGAGCTGATCCAGGACTCTGGTGATCGAGTGAAATGACGAGTCATGACCACCCACGCTTTCCGGCATGGCACATGATAGATTGATTGATATAGGGAGAAGAGATCCGATGACAAGACACACCCCTGTCGTCCCTGTCGTACTCCTACATTTATGTGTTCATAATTTCCCTTTTTATTTCTCACTTTAATTGCTGCTACTTGTTTCCAATAGATATTATTTATGGCACTGAGATCTTTACCATAAATGTTGATATCTTCCAAAATTTTAATCAATTAATTATGTTTTATTTGATTAAACGCTGTGGCATAATCTATAAAGCACAAATATATGTCTTTCCTTGTCTCTATTGATCTTTCTATTAGTGTTCGTAATGTGTATATTGCATTGTTTGTACCTTTTTCTACCACAAATCCATACTGTTCTTCGCAAATTGTTGATTTTCTCTTGGCGTAGTGGGTCTATTTCACACAAAGGTTAGTTGGACTAAAATGTTGACTTCTGATCCTTGATTTGGGGATATAACTTACAAGTACCTCAGAAGTAGGAGAGGGTTCGCCTGATGGCGATGGAAAATAGTAATAGGGAAAGCTAATACTCGTGCAAATCAGTCCAGGGGACTTAACCAATAGTAGCAACAACTAGTAGTCGTGGTACGTGAGAGGGTTCACTTCAAGTTCAAAGTGAGCGAACGCAAAAATAAATAAATAAATAAATAAATTAATTAATTAATTAATAACATGATTTGATTGTCAAAAGATCACACGTCTGTCCTCTACATGTGTTATATTTATCTCATTGACAATTTACGTTAGACTATAAGGTGTTAGTTAGTTGCATATCCTTTACAGGACGTGGCAGTCAACCCCAGGATTTTTGGTTATTCGTGATTCCTAGGCAACTTTACGTTCAGTAGTTTGCCATTGCTTTCTGAACGACCGACACCCACACCATTTCATGAAAAAACCAATGTAAGGTGGACTGCTGCCAGATCGCCCACAGCTGTGTTTCGAACGCGGTATGCGGGAATACGAACTGCGTTGGTAACCTCTGCGCCACGGAGTCGGCGTATAAAGTGTACTGCACTACAATATCACGTTATATCAGTGTTCCTAAAAGGCTTAGGTTTAAAACATGCCTAGTGTAATGGCACTGAAGTTTATTAAAGAATACAACGTGTTTCTCTTTGTGCTGAAAGCAATCTCCAGTATTTATTTATCAGACATATTTGGCTGTTATGAAATAATAATTCTCACTAATGCTATTGGGCCCAATTTCATCTTGATTCTTGATCTACAATCATATCTAATGGTTTACTATCGTGAAAAGAGAAATAACATTAAAATGTCACTCAAGAACTCGAAAAACATAAGACATACAAAATCGAACGTCAGAATCAAGGCAATTTTCAGTGACAACATTTAGGTTCGTATTGAAAAGACGCTCGAATATATGACATTGAAACAAGACAGCAGTCACCAACAAATGGCGGTGTAGTGACATCAAAACCGGAAATTGCGCCGAACCAAACAATACACCGAAGAGTTGGTGTATGTGAACAAGTGGGTCACGATAGCTAGGAGCCTAAATAGTAAACAAAAACATATGTGTGTGTATGTGAGTGTGCAAGTGTGTGTGTGTGTGTGTGTGCGCGCGCGCGCGTGCGTGCGTGCACGTTAGAGTACATATATGTACTGATTGGTACAGCAACAGCCTTCTCATATCCGTTTGACATTTCTGAGTTTCCGTGAACAACTGAGTCTAAACATAAGCAAATAAGATGTTGTAAGATCAACATCACATTTCCAAGATTAAATATTCTTGTTCTCGAGTGGAAGACCCGTGTAATCGGGAATTCACAAACTATCAGCATGGTTCCGGGTATCACTACACAGATAGCCACAGAGAAATTACAAAATACCAGCCATGGTACACAACCTGTGGTGATATTGACAGATGCAAAATCCGTAATAGAGGCGCTCCTGTCTGGGAAATTGCCAGTTCTGAGGACACTACTTTCTGAACTTAGCAGTCAGCGTAAGATCACCATACAGTGGATACCACCATCCCACTGTGGAGTCCCCGGAAACGACAGCTGATCGATTGGCTAAGGAAGGAGCAAAAGAAGAACAACCTGATGTGCCTATTACATACCACCAAAAGAAAAGAATGATCAAATCAGTCAGAAGGCCACCAAACCTTACTCAAGACGACTACCACGTTATGGACAGACCAGAACAGGTCATTCTTCTGCGCCTCAGAACAGGACACAATAGATTACGCAACCACATGTATACAAAATTCAAGATTGGTGACTCAGCCATGTGCACATGTGGTTTGGCGTTGCAGACAGCAGAGCACATACTCCAGGATTGCCCAAACTACAACATATCCAGGCGAACCTTCTGGCCTAGAGAGACAACAGTGGAAGATAAACTCTATGGACCGCTGAATGAACTAAAAAAGACTGTTGGATTCATACAAGAGACAACATTGCAGTTATAGGCTTATTTCAGGCGAACGAAAGAAGAAGAAGAAGAAGAACTACACAGTGCCTTTGTAATCTTGGAATCAGTTCATCCCGACATATCGGGATGTGGTTCATATAAACCCGGATGGATTTGCTTTGTTTAACTGGATTGACTGAGTTTTCCCACTAATCTGCACACGGGCTTTTGTTGGCTTAAATGTAAATCACACCTGCCACTAATTAGATTTGTCACAGTGTGTCCTAGATGATCATCTTTCAAAAGGTGTGTAGCGCCTTTCAATTTATCATAGTTTCCCAATCGAATAATTAGCTTTGGTTATACGCGCAATTTTTCCGCATGACAACTTTCTCATTCATGTAGCGGACGCCAGTTTCCGAATAATCCAGTGACATCATGACATGACATCTCAACTTTACTTCCGCTTCCTGTTAACTCCTGGAATTGGTACCACGTCTCAACTCCATCAAACAGTTCTCACGGTTGTCTATAAATTGGCATTCTTAACGCTACTTAACCTGTAACTTTAACCTACTGCTTGCGCTGTTGATCTACTGCTTGAGTAAATTAATAAAAACACTAATTAATTCCCTATGCTATATACAAGAATGTGAACAAAGAAGTTTTAAAATATGCAAATATCATTGTCAGTTACCAATGCGCCATACACTTTAGCACCAACATAAACATTTAACTCACGTGGACACTATAGTGGCCACCACCACCCAATCTGCATTTTGACAGGGATTCGCAGATTGAGAAAACAAATGGGCCTTCCAATAAAACACCACAGAGCAAGACACTGTGTCAAGATTATAGGCCGCAAGCTAACTGCCCCACACAAAGGCAGCGAGATCGACCCCAGCTACCATATGGGAATGACGTGATTGGTTGCTAGGCAAAAAGCACGACGTGCTGACAGCTCACTGCCTCATGACCTAAAGGTCGTGAAACAATGTGTGGCTAGAAAATGACTTCACGGTCTGAGCACTCCAAGCCTAGACAGCAAAGTGAGAGGAATGCTGCCGACGTATGTACTACAAAAAATCCCTCATTTCATGCTGGCGATTGCTTAGAAGTAAGAACGGAATCACACCCAGAAGTGATATCCCATAATTTTAATTGCGCTGATCATATTTGGCCGAGATCAAAGGTAAGGTATTCCTTGCAGGCTTCATTCAACAGAGTGACTAGACAGACAAAACTGCACGATTGAAGATACAGACTGATTGACTAGACCAGAGGTGTCAAACTCAATCGCTCAGCGAGGCAAAACTCAAATCACAGGTAAGGTTACGGGCCCGATAGGATAAATATTCAATAAGCCGAAAATTAAACCTTTTTTTAAACATTAATATAAATTAAAACAGAAAAAAAGTTTTAATAATAAAACATCATTGGTATACACTTTCACACTTATGTCAGTTTGTCAGAGCACGATGTTTGGCATCTTTTCTTGGCTACAAGTTCGTTTATGTTGGGAGTAATGTTTTGCGTAATTCAGATTCTCATAATGGACTGCAAGTGTTCATCATTGAGACGACTCCTGTGTGATGTTTTGTTAACCTTCATCACAGAAAACAGCTGCTCACACAGATATGCGCTACCAAACATGCTCAAGGTTCGAGCCGCATGTAGACGAAGCCGGGGCATCTCTTCAGGAATGTAACGAGTGAACTGTGCAGGCCCCACAGTGTCGTACTTTGTCTTTAGTGTCCCATTACACTGCAACTCTATTAACCCCATCTGCAAATTTACAGGTGCAGTTTCCACATTTATGCCAAATGGATTACGAAACAGATCGAAATTACTTTTCCATGCTTCAAAGTCACTAAAGCGCCGTGCGAACTCGGCGCGAAGTAAGCTAGGTTTTTCAGCAAAGTCTGCATTGGGAAACGCCATAGCGTTGACTTGGTTTAATATTGCATGGCAACAAGTAAAGTGAGCCAGGTTGAATTGGTGCATTTGTGTCACCCATAAGCCCAGCTTCATGTGAAATGCTTTTCACTGCATCATGCATATCAGTGATAATGTGATCCCGTCCCTGGAGCTGCAGGTTAAAGTCGTTGAGATGAGTGGTTATATCATACAGAAACGCCAACTCACATTTCACTTTTTATCTCGAAGAACTGTGGAATCTTTTCCTTTACTGTCCATGAATTGACAGATTTCTTCGATCAGCTGGAAAAATCTAATGAGAACTTTTCTCAGATTTAGCCACCGCATCTCTGTATGATAAGGCATGCCACTGAACGCCGACTCTATATCCTGCACACAAAAAAAGGACTGAAATTGTCGGTAATTTAAACCTTTGGCACTGATAAAGTTGAAGGTTTGTGTAACAATGCTCACTACATCTTCCATGTTGAGGACTTTACCATACAGCGATCCTTGATGTATTATGCAGTGATATGTTATCAATTCACCAGTACAGTTCTCCTGCATCTTTAACCGTATTCTTCTAACTAGTCCACTTTTTTCGCCACACATCGGCGGTGCTCCATTTTTTGTCACTCCAACGAGTTTGTCCCAAGGCAGGTTTATATTGGTTAAACTTTGACATCCGTTGTCAAAAATGTATTTTCCTTTCGTTGTCCCATGCATGAATTTCATGTCCAATATTTCTTCTATAACATTCAAACTGGATCCGCTCTGCGGATGAAGATGGCGAGTTGTGCAGTGTCAGTCGTGTCATTACTTTCATCGAAAGCAAGGGAGAATGCAACAAAGTCTTTGCCTTTTTCGATCAGCTGTATTTTCCATCAGTGGCCATCTCACAAACCCGATCAACAATCGTATTTCTGCTAAGGCTTACCTTTGCAAACATCTGCTTTTTGTCTGTTCACAAGACGTCACACACTTTCATCATGCATCGCTTCAGAAACTCCCCTTCTATAAATGGTCGGCCTGATTTTGCGATCTCCTCTGACAAAATAAAACTTGCTTTGACTGCAGCATCATTTTGTTATTTTACTTTGGTGAAAAACATCAGCTGTGATGTTAGATGCCTCTTAAATTCTTCTACATTCTGTAGCTTCTGTTCTGCATTCAGGCTGTTTAACTTGTCTTGATGTTTAGTCTCGTAGTGCCGTCTCAGATTATATTCTTTGATCACAGCCACATTATCCCCACAAACTAGACACACAGGTTTACCGCCAATATCAGTAAACATATATTCAGCCTCCCAGCGGCTTTGAAATACTCTTTTTTTCAGAATCAACTTTTCTCTTGGCCACTTTAAAGGCTAGCTGTGATGTGTGTGTTTTTTTTTGTTTTTTTTAACGATTGTGCATCTACCGACAGACGCTTGATTGATATCAGGTTAACCGTAGCGGGAAAAGGTGATGTAATATCCAGGCATTACACTACTTTCATTTTTTTTTTTTTATGCGCCAATCCAAACGAGCATATGAACGTTGCTAGGTAACTATAACGACGAACGTTAACTCACTATACAACTTTTATTTTCGCTTATTCTGATCGAAGCGAGAACGCTCTCAGATAACCTATGATTCGGAAGAAATTTGATTTGCACTTTATATCCTGAGCTTAAAAAAAAAATTGCCTAAAAATGTCTCTTAGGCCGAATATATTTGTACGTCGGTTGAGACCTCTCGGGCCTGATATGATTGTAAGGCGGGCCGGATGTGGGCCGCGGGCCTTGAGTTTGACACATGTGGACTAGACAGACAAAACTGCACGATTGAAGATACAGACTGACTGACTAGATAGACAAAACTGCACGATTGAAGATAAAGACAGACTGATTAGAAAGACAAAACTGCACGATTGAAGATATAGACTGACTGACTAGATAGACAACACTGCACGATTGAAGATACAGACTGACTAGTTAGACAAAACTGCATGATTGATGAAAACACAGAATGACAAAACAAATAAAACTGCAGAACTGGGGACACAGACAGACTGATCAGACAGACACAAGTGCAAGGCTGGACGCAAAGTCGATGCTGTCACAAATGTACGTGTCCATACGGGGTCATTTATAACTGGAAGGCAAGGAGTAGCAAGGAGTAACTGCTGTAGTAATCACTGCACCTTGGATGTGACAGATTGTGTCAACATCAGTATCTGTTCATGTAGGAGGGGTGTCTGGCTTTAAGAGCTTAACCACTTCTAGCATTGTCACTATGGTTTTTATTGTCTGCATAGCCACCCCCATGTGATAAATTACGCTTAATACATAAGATTGCTTTACTTTAATTGGTGTTTGCACACATAACCTATGTTTGTAATCTGTAAATAATGCTGTTGTGTAAGCCTGACCCTTTTAATAGAAAAATGAAGAAGTCAACGAAAACGTGAAGGATGAAGGATGTATGTGAGGATGGAGGATGTGTGTCTGGCTGGGTGGTTTGGGTGTGTGTGGGTGGGAGGGTAGATGAGAGATGCATATGTTGATAGGTGGGTGGGTGATGTGTGGGTGTGAGTGGTTGATGGATGAGAACGTGAATGGGTGGATATGTGTGAGAGATGAGTGTATGGGTGGGGGATGTGTGTGTGGGTGAGAAGATGTATGTGAGCGGCGGATGTGTGTGGGTGGGGTATATGTGGGTGGGGGTGTGGGTGAGAGGTGTGTTTTTGGATGAGGAATGTGTTGGTGGGTGGGGATGTGTGTATGGGTGTGGGGATGTGGGAGTGTATGGATGGTGAGATGTGTAGTTAAGGGATGTGTGATTGTGGATTGGAGATCGGGGGAGGGGGTGGTTGTTTAATGGGTTGGTTGGCGATGTGTGGGAGGGTGAGTGTGTGTAGGTTGGGGGTGAGTGGGGGTTGTATGTGTGGGTGCGGGATGTGTGAGTGGAGGAGATTGTGTGGGTGGAGGATGTGTGTAAGTGGGGGATGTGTGGGTGGGTGCGGGATTTGTGTGTGGGTAGGTGCGGGATATGTGAGTTGGCGGGAATATGTGTGTGTGGGTGTAGGATATGTGGTTGGGGGATGTGTGTATTGCTGAGTGTTGAGGTGTGTGGGTGAGTGTAGGCAGGTTATGGGATGGGTGGACGATGTGTGCGTGTGAGTGTGGAGATGTGTGAAGGTGGGGGATGTGTGGGTGGGTGATGGATGGGTGGATGCATGCATGTGTGCCTGGTTTTGTTCTGGGTGGGTGGGGGATGTATGTGGAGTGATGTGTGGTGAGTGGGAGATATGTGTGTGTAGGTGAGGAGATTGTGTTTGTGGCTGTGTGTGTGGGATGTGTGGGTTAGGGAATGGGTGGATGGATGGGGGAATGTATGTGCCTGTGGGTATGTGTGTGGTTGGGTGGTGGATGTGTGTGTGTGGGGGGGGGGGGGGGCACGCGAATGGATAGAGGATGGGTGGGTGGGTGGGTGGGTGGGGCATTTGTCTTATAACATGGTAACATGCATTGTTTATGCTTACAACATTAATTTGACAATGTTTGTTTTTTTCCTATGTGAATGTACTAATATGCACTGATGAACGAAAGATGAGTGATTGGAAGGGCCGAATGTAAGATAGGCCTGCGTGCCCAATTTGTTACCCTTTGAAAATAAAGTTCGTTCGTTCGTTCGTTCGTTCTGTCTCTCTCTGTCTCTGTGACATTCATTTCACAATTTTTTTTCTTCCTATGTGAATGTATAATGCTCTTGATGAACGAAAGATGAGTGATTGGAAGGGCCGAATGTAAGACGGGCCTGCGTGTCCAATTTGTGACCCTTTTAAAATAAAGTTGATTTGATTTCATTTGATTTGATTTGTCTGTGTTTACCTCTCTGTCTCTATCTCTCTCTGTCCCTGTCTGTGTGTCCCTCTCTGCCTTTGTCTCTCTCTCTCTCTTTGTCCCTGTCTCTCTGTGTCTCTCTGTCTCTGTCTCTCTCTGTCTCTGTCTCTATCTTACTCTCTCTGTCTCTGCCAATGTGTCCCTCTCTCTGTGTCTCTCTCTCAGTCTCTCTCTCCCCTTCTCTCTCAATGTCTCTCTCTGTCTCCCTTTGTCTCTTTCTTCCTTTCTCCCTCCTCTCTCTCCCTCTTTCCCCCTCTTTCTCTCATCCTCTCCCCCCTCTCTCTCTCCCTCTTTCCCCCTCTTTCTCTCTTCCTCTCCCCCCTCTCTCCCCCTCCCTCTCTCTCTCCCTATCTCTCTCTCTCTCTCTCTCTCTCTCTCTCTCTCTCTCTCTCTCTCTCTCTCTCTCTCTCTCTCTCTCCTTTCAACAGAGGCACAAATGAAATGCGATTGTCGCTGCTGTAGCTGTGATAAGGCTATGTTTAACACAAAGAAAAACCAAGACTCGGTGTAGGTCAGCTTTAGGACCACACCAGACGGAGCACCACACCAGACTGAGCACCACACCAGACGGAGCACCGCACCAGACGGAGCACCACACCAGACGGAGCAGCACACTAGACGGAGCACCACACTAGACGGAGCACCACACCAGACGGAGCACCACACCAGACGAAGCACCGCACCAGACGGAGCAGCACACTAGACGGAGCAGCACACTAGACGGAGCACCACACTAGACGGAGCACCACACTAGACGGAGCAGCACACTAGACGGTGCACCACACTAGACGGAGCACCACACTAGAAAGAGCACCACACTAGACGGTGCACCACACTAGACGGAGCACCACACTAGAAAGAGCACCACACTAGAAGGTGCACCATACTAGACGGAGCACCACACTAGAAAGAGCACCACACTAGACGGAGCACTATACTAGAAAGAGCACCACACTAGACGGAGCACCACACTAGAAAGAGCACCACACTAGAAAGAGCACCACACTAGACGGAGCACCACACTAGAAAGAGCACCACACTAGACGGTGCACCACACTAGACGGAGCACCACACTAGAAAGAGCACCACACTAGAAGGTGCACCATACTAGACGGAGCAGCACACTAGAAAGAGCACCACACTAGACGGAGCACTATACTAGAAAGAGCACCACACTAGACGGAGCAGCACACTAGACGGAGCACCACACTAGAAAGAGCACCACACTAGACGGAGCACCACACTAGACGGAGCACCACACTAGACGGGGCACACTATACGGTGCATCACACTAGACGGAGCACCACACTAGACGGAGCACCACACTAGAAAGAGCACCACACTAGACGGAGCACCACACTAGACGGTGCAACATACTAGAAAAAGCACCACACTATACGGTGCACCACACTAAAAAGAGCACCACACTTGACGGAGCACACTATATGGTGCACCACACTAGACGGAGCACCACACTAGACGGTGCACCACATTAGACGGTGCACCACACTAGACGGAGCACACTATTCGGTGCTCCACACTAGACGGTGCACCAAACTAGACGGAGCACACTATACGGTGCACCACACTAGACGGAGCACCACACTAGACGGTTCCCCACACTAGACGGAGGACCACACTAGACGGAGCACCACACTAGACGGAGCACCACACTAGACGGAGCACCACACTAGACGGAGCACCACACTAGACGGAGCACCACACTAGACGGAGCACCACACTAGACGGTGCACCACACTAGACGGAGCACCACACTAGACGGAGCACCACACTAGACGGAGCACCACACTAGACGGAGCACCACACTAGAAAGAGCACCACACTAGACGGTGCACCACACTAGACGGAGCAGCACACTAGAAAGAGCACCACACTAGAAGGAGCACCATACTAGACGGAGCACCACACTAGAAAGAGCACCACACTAGACGGAGCACTATACTAGAAAGAGCACCACACTAGACGGAGCAGCACACTAGACGGAGCACCACACTAGAAAGAGCACCACACTAGACGGAGCACCACACTAGACGGAGCACCACACTAGACGGGGCACACTATACTGTGCATCACACTAGACGGAGCACCACACTAGACGGAGCACCACACTAGAAAGAGCACCACACTAGACGGAGCACCACACTAGACGGTGCAACATACTAGAAAAAGCACCACACTATACGGTGCACCACACTAAAAAGAGCACCACACTAGACGGAGCACACTATATGGTGCATTACACTAGACGGAGCACCACACTAGACGGTGCACCACATTAGACGGTGCACCACACTAGACGGAGCACACTATTCGGTGCTCCACACTAGACGGTGCACCAAACTAGACGGAGCACACTATACGGTGCACCACACTAGACGGAGCACCACACTAGACGGAGCACCACACTAGACGGAGCACCACACTAGACGGAGCACCACACTAGACGGAGCACCACACTAGACGGAGCACCACACTAGACGGAGCACCACACTAGACGGAGCACCACACTAGATGGAGCACCACACTAGACGGAGCACCACACTAGACGGTGCACCACACTAGACGGAGCACAACACTAGACGGAGCACCACACTAGACGGAGCACCACACTGGACGGAGCACCACACTAAACGGTGCACCACACTAGACGGAGCAGCACACCAGAAGGAGCAGCACACCAGAAGGAGCACCACACTAGACGGAGCACGATACTAAACGGTGCACCACACTAGACGGAGCACCACACTAGACGGAGCACCACACTAGACGAAGCACCACACTAGACGGAGCACCACACTAGACGGAGCAGCACACCAGAAGGAGCAGCACACTAGTTGGAGCACCACACTAGACGGAGCAGCACACTACACGGAGCACCACACTAGACGGTGCACCAAACAGAGCACCACACTAGATGCAGCACCATATCAGACCAAGCGACACACCAGACGGAGCACCACACTAGACGGAGCACCAATCTAAACAGCACCACACGAGATGGAGCACCTCACTAGACGGAGCACAACATTTGACGGAGCACCACATTAGATGAAGCACCGAACAAACGGAGCACCACACTAGAAGGAGCACCACACTACACGGAGCACCACACTACACGGAGCACCACACCAGACGGAGCACCACACTAGACGGAGCACCACACTAGACGGAGCACCACACTAGACGGAGCACCACACTAGACGGAGCACCACACTAGACGGAGCACCACACTAGACGGAGCACCACACTAGATGGAGCACCACACTAGAACACCACACTATACGGAGCACCACACTAGACGGAGCACCACACTAGACGGAGCACCACACTAGACGGAGCACCAAAAGAGCACCAAACCAGACGCAGCACCATATCAGACCGAGCGACACACCAGACGGGGCACCACACTAGACGGAGCACCAATCTAAACGACACCACACGAGATAGAGCACCCCACCAGACGGAGCACAAACTTGACGGAGCACCACACTAGATGAAGCACAGAACAAACGGAGCACCACACTACACGGAGCACCACAGCAGACAGAGCATCCCACCAGACGGAGCACCACACCAGACTGAGCACCACACTAGACTGAGCACCACACCGGTCGTAGCACCACACTAGAAGGAGCACCACACTAAACGGAGCACCACACTAGAAGGAGCACCACACTAAACGGAGCACCACACTAGACGGAGCACAACACTAAACGGAGCACCACACTAGACGGAGCACCACACTAGACGGAGCACCACACTAGACGGAGCACCACACTAAACGGAGCACCACACTAAACGGAGCACCACACTAAACGGAGCACCACACTAAACGGAGCACCACACTAGAAGGAGCACCACACTAAACGGAGCACCACACTAGAAGGAGCACCACGCCGGATGGAGCACCACACTAGACGGAGCACCACACCGGACGGAGCAGGTTGCAAGGTCATCAATTACGAGACCTGCGACAGTTGTATAGTACACATCATCATATACCAAGGCCTGTGGAGAATGTGGCTGTGAAACGACGAGCCGTGGAAGAGTTTCTCCGGGCTTGGCCAGTTCTCCTGTCTCGTGCATGTCCACGCCAAGATGTCTTCCACTTCAGTGTCCCGTGTCCATCTGTTGTGTGGTCTACCTTTTCCTCTTCTTCTGTGTGCCGTGCTTTCCATCGCTAAAGTGAATATACGAGTATGGTTGGCTTCTCGGCCACGTGGAGTGGTCGGGACAAAACACCTCAGTGAAAATATAGCCTTCAAAATCAGATGCTACCAGTGTTACCGATCTGACCGAGAGGACATGCGAAAAGGTGGGATACTGATCCTTGTGAAAAATAACATCACTGCTTCCCAAATTGAAGTTTACATGGAAGGGGCTGAGTATCGGACTCTTAAACTTAAAACAGACATTACCGATCTACATCTGATCAATTACTACTGTCGAAGTGACCGCCCACAGGCACTGGACACACTACCATTAAAAAAAAGTCGCTTAAAAGTCGACAGGGTCGACTTCATTGCACCGGGTTTTATCCCATATGGCTCTGTCTCTTTCCGTAGCACGGAAAGCGTCGCACAAAGCACGAACTCCGTAGCTTTTAGCGACGACCCACAGGAGTCTCCGATACATTTAACTCGTAAACTGAAGGGTGCGGCCCGGAATCGAACCCACAACCTTCGGAGCATGAGTCAAACGGCTTGACCACTTCGCCACAGAGCCTCCCATTACACTACCATTAAAAGAAAGAAATGATTGTGTGTGGCGATTTCAACAGCCACTCGCTGAACTGGGGCTTTGATCACATGAACCAGAGAGGAGAGAGACTGGAAGACTGGAAGGATGAGAATAGATTCATCTTGATTAACAAGCCGTCCGACCCACATACTTTCTACTCGAGATCATGGCATATTACAACTACACCTGTCCTGGTTTTTCATTCACCAAACCTGGAGTGGAAAATTACACGAATTGTTGGGAAACAGTTTGGTGGCAGTGACTATCGGCCAGTCTTTCTAACTGTAGATAATGTGCTTGTAAGTGAAAGCAGCATCCTCTCGAGGTGGAACTACAAGAAAGCAGACTGGGCAATGTACAGGAATCGCACCAGCATACTGGTCAGAAACCTTAGCCCAGACAAAGACATAAATAAAGTAGCTGAAAAGTTTGGGAAGTGCATGCTACAGGCAGCACGAGAAACAGTTCCAAGAGGAGCTCGTAAACAATCTAAACCGCACTGAAGTAGTGAACTGGAACATTTGCATAATGATGTGGAAGTGTGTAGAAAGCAAGCAGAGGCCAAACCCAGCCAAGAGCGCCGCAATAAATACCAGCGCGCAAAAGCAAAATTTCAAAGGGCCAAGCTGCAGTCTGGACTCTAGACCAGTGGTTCTCACCATTTTTTGCCCCCTGCCCCACTTTACCATATGTTCAGAACGTCATCCCCCCCCCTCCTTTCTAATATCCTCCCTATAAATTCCCCCCCCCCCCACCCTTACACAGTACACATAAAAATGGAAGCTAAATTTAATAACACATTCTAGAACAAGTCTAGACATCTACATAAAACGTGATTTTCGGGTCTACTTACGTTATAAAACGAATTTTATTAGGGCGAGAAGTACAGAACCGTAAAATTTAGAGGAAAAAACAATATCAAGTAACTGGTTCTTGTATTAATGCGATCTTGAAATAATCTTAATTCCACCCCCGGAAACCCTAAAATTCCCCCCTGGAGGGGGGAGGGGGGAATTCCCAACCGATTGAGAACCACTGCTCTAGACGGAAGATCTGGCAGGAGAAAACAGAGTTACTGAAGTTTGAAAGAGACACAACGAAGTTGTGGAAACTAATTTTAAAAAAAAAACAAAAAAACTTAACGATAGGGGCACTGGGAGATTGCACTACATAAAGACGAAAAACATCTTAACAGGAAAGCTAGAAGCTAACCAGGTACTTTTCTGTTGATTCACCTCAAACAAACGGAATCCCAGTGTATGACGTCACATCCAGGGTTTCCCTGTGTTGCGCCGTAGCTCGGTGCGCAATTCTATCGGTGTGCAATGTTCTACTACTATGCGGTGCGCTATTCTTGCGGGGTTGGGGGGGGGGGGTATCGAACAATGTCTTGTGTGTGCCTTGTGTCTCAGCGGGATGTTCTGCCGACATGGTAAATGTCGTCAGCATCTCCATCAGTCCTGACGCCGTCAGTCAGTCAGCGATCCATCCATCCATCATGTGTCATGCAGATAAGCGTGGGCGGTCATGTACTGCCATGTAACTGGATCACCAGAGTCGTAGATCAGCTCTGTGTTCCTGTCTCGACCATGCCACGTGGCCAAGCCATCTAGGTATTGACTTCTAGGTCTTCCCCTGTGATCTTGCCAGTCGTCACCATGTTCTCCAGTTCATTTCTTCTTATAACATGCCCAAAAAATTTGGACTGTCTGTGTCTAATGTCTCTAATCAGTTTACGATCTTCATTTGTTTCTTGAAGGACTTGTTCATTGGTTTTTCTGTCTGTCCATGGTATTCTTTGCATTTTCCTCAGAAACCACATTTCCACAGCCATCAGCTGGTTTTGTTTTCCAGCTGGACTGCTTATTGTCCACGCTTCACATCCATACAAAAGTATAGATTCTATGTAGCACTTCAACACTCTTTTTCTCGTTTCATTTGATATCTTGTTATTGGTCAGTATGTTTTTCCATCTGGCAAAAGGCTACCTTCGCCATGGCAATTATGGTTCTAATCTCTTCAAGGCACCTCCCATAATATGTTATGACTGTGCCGAGATAACTGTATCGATCATTAATCCGTGTCTTCTTAATATTCAGTTCTAACCCTAGTTGTTCAGTGTGTGCAACAACCGCATATCAGTCAGCGATAGCACACACACAGAGAGAGAGAGAGAGAGAGAGAGAGAGAGAGAGAGAGAGAGAGAGAGAGAGAGAGAGAGAGAGAGACGGTTGCCAAAGCCAAAGAAACACTGTGGGGCAATTGACGCACTGACACGCACTGTACCCGAACACAGAGGAGATCACCGTCAGTGCTAAATATAGCTGGTGACCCTAAATATAGCTGGTGACGTTTGTTTAGGAGTGAGTTAACAGAAAAGTACCGCTAACCATTTTGCGGACTCATTCGCACAAGATAACAATATCGCAATTAGTCCAGAGAAACAACAAGAGATTCTGGAGAAATGGCAACATACAGGACAGAATGAAATTGTACATGAGGTTCTGGATACACCTATCACAATCAGCGAACAGGAGCTAGCCATATCAAAACAGGCAATGAGAAAGTCACAAGATGCTGATGGGATCTCCAATGAAATTACCAGGAACCTGGGAACAGAGGCCACAGCAAAGATGTTGCAGTTCTTCAATAACAGCTGGACCTTAGGCAGCCTTCCAAAAGCCTGGAAAGAAACAATCACGATACCCCTCCTAAAATCAGGGAGAGACAGTTCCATTGCTTCCGGCTACATACCACTTAAACTCACCAGCTATCTCTGCAAAACAATGGAACGCATCATCAATCACAGACTGCAGTGGCACATTGCAAGTGAAAACATCCTTCTGCCAAAGCAGGATGGCTTTAGGCAGTGCTACTCTACGGAAGATCAGACAACCTACCTCTCTCAAGAAATTAAGGATACATCCCAAAAGAAGAAACTGGTGCTTGCGGCATGGATAGATCTGAAGAAAGCCTCTGACAAAGTCTAGTAAGAAGGTCTGATGAAGAAACTGAGAAACTGTAAAGTCAATGGAAGAATGTACAAATGGACGAAAGCATACTTGCACAACAGAAGAGCCCGAGTACAGATAGACGGACTCAAGAGCAAGAAAGTACTACTGCGTCACGGTGTTCCCCAAGTCGGAGTCTTGTCCCCCACACTTTTTCTAATCTTCATCAATGATCTTGTTGCTAATCTACCGCATGGAATTAAAGCGGCAATGTCTATGGAGCACAAATGAACATGCATCAGTGGCCACCAGATCGCTGCAAGGAGCTGTAGATGCATTTGTTGCATGGGCAAATAAATGATGTGTCAGCATAAACACTGACAGGTGCAGCACCATCCTATTTACAGGAAAGTACTGCCATAACTTTGATGTTGAAATTGAGGCAATCAAGATAGCAATGAGGAAATTACTAAATACCAGTCATGGTACACAACCTGTGGTGCTATTTACAGATGCATAATCAGTTCTCCTGTCTGGGAAATTGCCAGTACTAAGGACACTACTTTCTGAACTTAGCAGTCAGAATAAGGTCACCATACAGTGGATACCATCCCACTGTGGAGTACCCGGAAACCACAGAGCTGATCGATTGGCTACGGAAGGAGCAAAAGAAGAACAGCCTGATGAGCCCATTAATACCACGAAAAGAAAATAATGATCAAATCAATCAGAAAGCCACCAAAACCGGTTCAAGACGATTACCACGTAATGAGCAGACCAGAACAAGTCATTATTATGCGTCTCAGAGGTGTGGGGGATGAGTGGGTGTGAGTGGTTGAGGGATGAGTACGTGAGTAGGTGGATATATGTGGGAGATGAGTGTATGGGTAGGGGATATGTGTGTGGGTGGGAAGATGTGTGTGGGTGGGGATGTGTGTGTGTGGTTGGGGGTGTGTTTGGGTGGGAGGTGTGTGTTTGTGGATGGGGATGTGTGTGTGTGTGTGGGGGGGGGGGGGGTTGTGTATGGGTGGGGAGATGTGTGTGTGTGTGTGAGTGTATGTGTGGGGTGTGGGTGGGGGATGTATGGTTAGGTGATGCGTGGTTAAGTGATGTGTGATTGGGGGGGGGGAGGGGGGGAGGATGTGTGGGTGGAGGATGTGTGAGTGGGTGAGTGTGTGTAGGTAGAGGTGGGGATGTGTGTGTGTGTGTGTGTGTGTGTGTGTGTGTGTGTGTGTGTGTGTGGGCGTGGGATGTGTGAGTGGGGGGAGGAGATTGTGTGGGGGGCATGTGTGAAAGTGGGGGAATATGTGGGTGGATGCTAGTTTTGTGTGTGGATAGGTGCGTTATGTGTGGGTTGGTGGGGATATGTGTGTGTAGGTGGGGATAACGAACGAACGAACAAACAACGAACAAAGGGATGTGTATTTGACTGGGTGGTTGGGGGTCTGTGCGTGTGTGGTGGAGGATATGTGGGTGGGTGAGTGTTGATGGGTTATGGGATGAGTGGAGGATGTGTGTGTGAGTGGGGAGATGTGTGTAGGTGGGGGATGTGTGGGTGGGTGATGGGTGGGCGCGAGCATGTATGTGTTCCTGGGTGTATGTGTGTGGGTGGTTGGGGGAATGTGTGTGTGGGGGGATGTGTGGTGGGTGGGAGATGTGTGTGTGTTTGGGGAGATGTGTGTAGGTGGGGGATGGGTTGATGGGTGGGGGAATGTAAGTGTGCCTGGGTGTGTGTGTGTGGTTGGGTGGGGGAATTGTGGTTGGATGGGGATGGGTGAATGGTTGGGGTATGTATCTCATAACATGGTAATATGCATTGTTTATGTTTACACCAATCATTTGCCAATGTTTTTTTCCTATGTGAATGTATTATGCATTATTGAAGAACGAAAGATGAGTGATTGGAAGGGCCGAATGTAAGACGGGCCTGCGTGCCCAATTTGTTACCCTTTGAAACTAAAGTCCGTTCGTTCGTTCGTTCGTTCTCTAACGATCCCCAAGTGGAATTGAGCGTATAGTGCTGGCCTCATATTTGTATAGATCAATCGTCACTGGATGGCTGATATGGTCTGTGTCCCGCCAGCCGCCTTTACTTCCAAGAAGATGTCAGGCTGGGTCGAAGAACATGTTAGGCTGGGTCGACCCGTGGGGCCAGGTCTCATACAGCAACAGTCCTCGCCTCCAGGGCGTTCAAGCACGTCACCACTGGGACGGCAGCAAGCTTGCTGGACAGCAACAGTCCTGGCCTCCAGGGCGTTCAAGCACATCACCACTGGGATGGCAGCAAGCTTGCTGGACAGCAACAGTCCTGGCCTCCAGGGCGTTCAAACGCGTCACCACTGGGATGGCAGCAAGCTTGCTGGACAGCAACAGTCCTGGCCTCCAGGGCGTTCAAACGCGTCACCACTGGGATGGCAGCAAGCTTGCTGGACAGCAACAGTCCTGGCCTCCAGGGCGTTCAAGCACGTCACCACTGGGATGGCAGCAAGCTTGCTGGACAGCAACAGTCCTGGCCTCCAGGGCGTTCAAGCACGTCACCACTGGGATGGCAGCAAGCTTGCTGGACAGCAACAGTCCTGGCCTCCAGGGCGTTCAAACACGTCACCACTGGGATGGCAGCAAGCTTTCTGGCCACAGTGTTACCGTGGCTCCGTGCTTCTGTGTAGCGGCACTCCATCCCACCAGCCTGAGAGACGTTCATACACATGCGTTAATATACGTGTTTGTGTATGTGTACGCTGTATTTTATTTGTGTAAAGTGCCGTCTAGTTCACTCGTGCATTAACAGTCGTCGGCGCGTTGCCATTGAAATATTTATGCAAGCTTACCACCAAAGGCGCCATGCTATAAACTCAGTCTGTTTTGCTATATAGCGATCTATAGGTTTACCGTGTGGCTGCTGTTCAGGTCATAACTGCATGCGTTCTTCTGGTCGACAGCTCCCTACAAGTCAGCTCGGACTCGGCGGCCAAATACAGACAGCAAAGAAATGATGTATCCAGGCAACTCAACTTAATGAAGCAAGCATACGGCCAACAAAGCTGTGAACAACTGAAGCTTCTTAAATCTTCTGGGAAATCGGTAAGGCTGCTCCTATTTCTGTCTTCCTTACTCGATGCCTAACACAGTCTGCCGTATGAGCAGTTTTTGACATGCAGAACTACTTCTGATGCTACTCTTTAAGAACAATGATAGTTAGACACCGCTTGACTGTCGTTAGGATTCTTCTGATAGCCCATGCCGTGTGGTTTTTGGTGATCATGTCTGTCCACAGCCTTCTGTCTCTTATGCTGCCAGCATTTCTGATGGCGTTCCTCCATGCCATGATGTCAAATTCTCCAGCATCTTCTTTCTTGGCCTCCCCATTCTCACCTCGCTTCCCCTCAAGCCTTCCAGTTTTGACGACTTACTCCAATTTTCCTCTTATCGCGACATGCCCGAAGAATATGAACTGCCTAATTTATGATACGAGTAACCAACTTTATTTGCCAGTTAACTTCTTTACAGATGTCTTCTTTAGACTTTCTATCCGTCCACGGCGTTCTCATCATTCTCCTATAAAATCACGTCTTCCCGCTTCCGCATATCTCACTTCTATGCTAACTGTCCACGATTTGCATCCGTAATGGCTCTTAAAACTCTTTTCCTCGTTATGTTATCTTGTTATATTTGGGATGCATGTAATATGTCTTTTACACATTAGCTTTCGGAATGTTGCTGTTGTTGTTGTTGTTTTTTTTGTTCCCCCCCCCCCCCCTTTGTTACATGGGAGTCTCTGTGGCTAAGTGGTCAAGCCGTTTGACTCGTGCTCCGAAGGTTGTGGGTTCGATTCCGGGCTGCGTCCTTCGGTTTAGGAGTTAAATTTTTCGGAGACTCTTGTGGGTCGTCGCTAAAAGCTACGGAGTTCGTGCTTTGTGCGACGCTTTCCGTGCTACGGAAAGAGACCGAGCCGTATGGGATAAAACCCGGTGCAATGACGTCGACCCTGTCGACTTTTAATCGACTTTTACGCGTCTTTCCTTTGTTACATGAGGCTCCACTGCCTGTGTGCTGTTGTTTGCTTTGTTGCTTGCCTTGTTCTCATGTCCATTTAGGTTCGCAGTCTGACGTACGGTACATTTTAATAACACTGACATCATCGTCATGTCATACAGTGCCTTGCCAGCAGGTGTGGGCGATCATGATTCTCCACAAATTGCGATCTCCACCGGCATGGAGCAGTTCGTGTCTTGACTCCCTTCCGTGCCATGACACAAGACTGTCAAGAATCTTGCCACGCTGTCTTCCTCTATCTCTCTTTCCGCAAATCTTTCCGGTTGCCACATGTTTCAGTCTTTGTCTTCTCATAACGTGACCAAACAATGATGACTGCTTCTTTCTGCTGCTTGTGATAATTTGTCTTTGAGACTTAGCTCCCTGTCGGATGTATTCGTTGGGTCAACCCCAAAGAGATAGAGGACACAGTTCCTGGTTCCCAATGTGATCCTGCCCGTTTAACTATGTTAACCTTTAATGGCTCAGTTGCTTGAGTCCATAAATAGAGTCTCAGAAAACTAAGGAATACCTCAAGGAAAACAATTAAAAGTTTTTCCCTTAATACCCAAAATATTCTTTTGGTGGTTCCTTGCCTCTCCTCTCTCAGTTAACCTAATTTTATATAGGGTTGTTTTAATTAAACTAATTGGCTATGACAAAAAAGAAATACACTCACGAGAGGAAATGACCTCCTTTTTTCATCATTTATTAACTATACAGTTAGTAATAAACAGTACAGATTTTAAAACAAAATTCAGTTCAATACATCTTCATGAAAAACAGGAGTTCATTTACATCAAGATCTCTACACTTAATTATATATCTCCACCAGTGAAACTCCCCTCCACATATATGACCAATACTACAGGCTATTGTCCAATTTCTCATCTAATTTTCCTCTGTTGTAGTAAATCTGAAACAGAAAAATTGGTCTGCACTCCCATGTATTGACTTGTGGGTTATGGATTCCCGCTCCAAGCAACACTGTGATATATGTTAAGCTTCAGTGTGTTGTTCTTTGCAGGTTGGTAGAATAATTTAGTTGGCTCTGGGGTTTTCCATTTGTCAGGCAAATTATTCTAAAGAAAATTTACCTCTCCTCTAAGGGAAATGGAACTTTTGCAGATGGCTAGGTTTCTGCTCCACTCTCTCACAGAGCTTCATTAAGCAAAGTTCCTTCTATCACAAAGGTCAGGTACATCTAGATGGGTCTAGCCACTACCTGAACTCTCACCAATCAACATTCATCTAATCACGTCCTCAATATGACATTATAAATGAAATGCTGTAAACTCCTAAGAACACAATAAGTGAAATAAATAAAAGGAGTCTTGTTCCTAGAGAAAATTAAACATAGGAGACAGGCGATCTATGTGTTCTTAATTAGTTATCACCAACAGAATTCGTTGATCTCCATCCAATCTTCCATTTTAAGGTGTTCAAGGTTTAGACTAGCAGATGTGCAGTTTCATCTTCATCTATACCTATCATTATGATCTCCAGGTTGAGTAATACCTTGATTGATTTTGAATTTGACAATTAAGTTCACCATCCTCTTCCGTACCTAGTTATTTTCTCTACGTCTTCTTCCATTAAAGGAAAAGGCCTCATACATTAAGGGGTTTTAAATCATTCCCCATTGCAATGAGTATTTGCTTATAAACAATATAAGTACACCATGGCATCAATTCTTGTATAGTATTCAGGTGCATTCTTCTTAAGTGAAGGTCGAAGCTGGATCTGTACGTAGACAGTGGACTGAGTCGCTGCGGAAGTCTGTTGTCCGTAAAGTCACCTTCATCTTCATCCCGGGAAATGCGGGAGTCGAGGGAAATAAACGAGCTGACAAACTGGCTGGTTCTGCACCCCCTGTAGATGGCCAGCCCATGGATCGTGCCGATGTTATTAACGTCCTCAAAGATATGGCGAGAACAGAGGACTTTGATGTCAGTGATTCCACATCGCTGTCCAGGATGAAAGACCTGGGAGTAAGAATCGGCACAGCCAGACGCGAGAGGTACATCGGGAAAACAAAGCGCCTCGTCAACCAACACAGAACTGGCACTATTAGCCACCGGACGCTGATGCTTATGCTGGGGGGGGGGAGGATCTGAGCACCTTTGGACATGTCCGGAGTGCAATGAAGATACCCCAACTGATAACTGAATAACTGATCTGAACTAACTAACTCTTCTTAAGTAAATGCTTCAAGGGAGAAGATATCTTAACTCCTCTTCTCATGGATGTAATATGACTTTATCTCATTCATTATCATCATCATCATCATTGTCATTACAATCATCATCATCATTCTCATCATTATTATTATATCATTATCATCATCATCATTATCATTACAATCATCATCATCATCATCATTGTTATTAAAATCATCATCCTCATTATCATTACAATCATCAGGACACTGGACTATATATTGTAACATGAGTGATATAAAATACAAAGTGAGGTCTTGCTTAGGACACAAAACCTGATGATGGTAACATGAGTGATATATAATACAAAGTGGTGTCGAGCGTCGGAGTGCACTAAATTATTAACTACTGTATGGGTTTTGCCGAACATGTTCTCTTCTGATAGACAGGACATTACACATCAAAGTTGTCTTCTATCATGAGATTGATTGCTAGCTTATACTCCTTCTTAGCATGTATCTTCTTTTCACTCATTCACACTCATTCATCGGAAATCATTCTCACACTTGCATGTAAGATAAGTAATTATACTTATGTGATTTCCCAATGGTAACTTTAAATGTTTAACACCATTGACATCACAATGAGATCTCAATCATTCCACAATCATTCATCAGACACAATCATATCTGTACGGATGACAATTAAGCATATGTATGTGCTTTAAAAAGGATAAATTCACAGATTCAATAACAATGACATTACAATGGAATCTCACTCATTCCACCATCATTCATCATAAATTATAATAATTTCCTGGATGATAATTAGTCATTCTTATGTGGTTCACAAATGATACATTCACATCTGTAATGAAATCACACATGAATCACCACAGGCATGCTCTCATCAATTACATAGATGTATGTGATATACCCAATCCACATTAATTCATTATGAATCCCAACCATTCTTGCATGGTGGTTGATTAAGCATTATTATGTGGCTCACAAATATTAATTCCACATGTTCATCATGATCTCTATAGAAATCTATTTGGCTCCCATGTGCTCAGGGAAAAAAACCTACTTGACTTCTCATGTGCTCATGTAAAAAAAAAGATCTACTTGACTATTACATATTACACTAATTTATCTTACCAGTGTTTGCACTTTTAAAATAGTTTTCTTACCACTGCACTAAGTACGCTTAGCCTTCTAAATCTTAAGTTACTCACCAACTTCTAAATCACTGCTGACTGAGTTTAACTACTTAAGAAATAAAATGTACAACCTAGATCTAATGCTTACACATTAAATTAAGTTGTTTCACTGGGAGAAAAAGAAAACTTACCGTGGTTTATCCTAATGTACAGTTTTTCCATGACTATGATAACTGAATATAATATTTAGTTTCTACTAAATAAATGTCTTAAGGACTAATCACGTGGTTTACCTAAATTGACTCACCGACTTCTTCTTGAAAAGGGATCACTGACTAGCGTACTATAAAATATTATTGTGTTTACCTTCATTCTTTAAAAAAAAACTCCAACACCACACGTCAACACCAAGATGTCAGGTCCTAGATTTGGTTTGGTTTTCAAATACACTGGCTGCTGGTTTGTTGGTCAACCTTTTCTCTCTCGACTTGATTTTCTATCTTGCGTTCATAGAGATTTTCGAGGCTACCATTTCCAGCAGTTACAGTTGGCTTCTTCTAGTGACGACGAGTTTGTGGTACGCACAATGAGCCGTGAACCGGTCGTTGCTATTTTGATGTTAGCTTTTCCCGTCTAAGTTTTTGGCTATCATGTCGAAAATGAGTCTGTTATTGTAAAATTAGGATTTTAGAAATGGGGAACAAACCAGCAATGTTGCGATGGTAATCTTGAATGGTATTGCGGGGAATATTCACAGAACGTTGACGACTTGCAAAAAAAAAAAAATATACCACACTCCCCTTAAAATGTCCTGATTGCTCATTTTGGCGGCCCAATTAATTTTCAGCATTCTTCTACAAAATCACATCTCCAAGGCTTTCATGGATTTTTTTTTCGCCTGTTTACTTATTGTCCAGGATTCGCAGCCCTATGCTAATATAGGTTCTGTGTAACATGCAAAAACACCTTTTCTAACTTTCAAAGATAAGGACTTATTGCACAAAATGTTCTTCATTTGATAGAATGAAGATTTTGCCTTGTTATCTGAATTTCTGCATTTGCCCCACTCATGGTTTCTGTGGAGCCGATTTTGTAACTGACTATTTATTTATTTTCTGAAGGTTGAATTTCGAGTCTCTGAGAATGGAGGTTGGTGTGAAGCGGCAAGCGCTGCCAACAGTAGCAGCCATGCCTGGGATAAGGTGGGTATCGACACTTCAGCTCGATTATAATAAGTAAATAAAGTTGTCAAAGAACACTTTTACAAATCTTAAGGCGCTCTGGGTTTATGCTGTCAGACACATTATTTGACTAAAGCAATGGGCGCTCGGTGAGTGATGTCTTCTGGTGTTAGACACATATTTAAATAGAGCAATAGGTCTCTGGGTGTGTGATTTATTGTGGTGGATATATTTAAATAAAGCAATGGGCCTCTCGGTGGATGATGTCTTGAGGTGTTACACACATATTTAAATAGAGCAATACGCCTCTCGGTGGGTGTTGTCTTGTGGTGTTAGACCATACCTGACTAGAGCAATGGGCGCTCGGTGTGTGATGTCTTATGGTGTTAGACACATGTTTGACTAGAGCAATGGGCCTCTCCGTGGGTGATGTCTTGTGGTGTTAGACACATATTTAAATAGAGCAATGGCCCTCTCGGTGGGTGATGTCTTGTGGTGTAAGAGATATATTTAAATAGAGCAATTGGCTTCTTGGTGGGTGATGTCTTGTGGTGTTAGACGCATATTTACATAGAGCAATGGCCCTCTCGGTGGGTGATGTCTTGTGGTGTTAGACACATATTTAAATAGAGCAATGGCCCTCTCGGTGGGTGATGTCTTGTGGTGTTAGTCACATATTTAAATAGAGCAATGGGCCTCTCGGTGGGTGATGTGGTCAGTATCACACCGGCCGCCTGTACGTCCCAAGACATTTCCTGGTACGCATTGCATGCTGGGTCGACCTGGCAACCCACGTCAATTGTAAACATTCGGTGCGGTCCGAACCCGTGACCAGTAGGCAAATGTCCAGCCACCAGGCTACAATGTTTACGTGAATATTCTACTAGCCTGACGTTGTTGTGAGCAACAGTGTATAAACAACATAGTTTTATATCAAGTGAGCAACAGTGTATAAATAAAATAGTCGTATATCAAGTGAGCAACAGTGTATAAATAAAATAGTCGTATATCAAGTGAGCAACAGTGTATAAATAAAATAGTCGTATATCAAGTGAGCAACAGTGTATAAATAAAATAGTCGTATATCAAGTGAGCAACAGTGTATAAATAAAATAGTCGTATATCAAGTGAGCAACAGTGTATAAATAAAATAGTCGTATATCAAGTGAGCAACAGTGTATAAATAAAATAGTCGTATATCAAGTGAGCAACAGTGTATAAATAAAATAGTTGTATATCAAGTGAGCAACAGTGTATAAATAAAATAGTCGTATATCAAGTGAGCAACAGTGTATAAATAAAATAGTTGTATATCAAGTGAGCAACAGTGTATAAATAAAATAGTCGTATATCAAGTGAGCAACAGTGTATAAACAACATAGTCGTATATTAAGACCAGGATTCCAATTTTCAAAACAAAAATTCCAAATTCGGTCTCGTTAAACAGCGGCACCAGAGAAGCAATTATCTGTTTGAGGATGTTAATTGAGAAATTTATAGAAGTTCAATAAAGTATATATGTTTGTTTTATAGACTACAAGAAAGCTTTTGATAGAGTACAACATGAACGACTAATTACGTGCCTTCAAGATATAGATGTAGACGGAAAGGACATCAGACTTATTAGTAACTTGTACTGAGAACTAGTGGCGTCTATTAGATGCGGTAATAACTATTCGTCGCCTATAGAGATAAAAAAGATTAGTACGGCAGGGATGTGTGCTGTCCCCAAGCCTCTTCATCTTATACACAGAAAGAATTTTTAAACAAGTTGAAATGCCCAACATCAATGGAAGAATCATAAACAATCTTAGATATGCTGACGATACCGTATTACTAGCAGAAAGTGAGCAAGAGTTACAAGACCTAGTGGAAGAAGTAAACAGTCACAGTGCTGAATGTGGCTTAGATATTAATATCCCAAAAAATCAAAAAGCTGTGATAATTGGTCAACCAGAGAGATGAATGGAGACGGATTGTATGTGCAGCAAAGAACCTCAATGGCTCGGAACGCAGAAGAAGAAGAAGAAGAAGAAGAAGAAGAAGAAGAAGAAGAAGAAGAAGAAGAAGAAGAAGAAGAAGAAGAAGAAGAAGAAGAAGAAGAAGAAGAAGAAGAAGAAGAAGAAGAAGAAGAAGAAGAAGAAGAAGAAGAAGAAGAAGAAGAAGAAGAAGAAGAAGAAGAAGAAGAAGAAGAAGAAGAAGAAGAAGAAGAAGAAGAAGAAGAAGAAGAAGAAGAAGAAGAAGAAGAAGAAGAAGAAGAAGAAGAAGATGATGATGATAATTGGCAGTGAAAATGAAAAGTCATCAATGAACATCACAGTAAAGGGACAGGTACTAGAACAAGTAACAAGTTTCTCTTATCTTGGACATATAATAACAGATGATGCAAGAAGTGAAATGGAAATCAAAAAGAGAATTGGAATGGCGAAAAATGCTTTCAACGGCATGAAATCAGTATTAACATCTAGAGAGATTAATAACGCTTTAAAAATGAGAATTGTCAAATGTTACGTATATTAAACACTACTGTATGGAGCGGAATCCTAGACATTGAACAAGCAATTAGAAAGTTGCATAGAAGCCCTGGAGATGTGGATATACAGACGAATAGGTCGTATTTCATGGAAACAAAAACAATCAAATGCAGAGGTCCTAAAATAACTGGGAATGAAGAGAGAGTTGATGAAAGAAATAAAGAGGAGACAAGTGAAATATTTTGGCCAAGTTAAAAGACATGATACTCTTATAAAAACCATACTGGAAGGCAAGGTTGAGGGCAAGCAAGAAAGAGGTAGACAAGAATGAGGGGAACTGCAGTAAAGCTTAAAAGGCAATGAAGGAATCATCCAAAACACGAGAAGTAGATTGTGAGTTTTACTAAATCACGACTAGAAGAGACAATTTGGACGTTTCGGCCAAAGCCTTCATCAGCAAAGGACAAACAAATACAAACCGACACAAACCTACATGAAACACACTATGACAATATTAAACTAATTAAAGGTACTTATCTGAATCCCTTGCTTGGAAAGACTGACACGCATAGGGCTGTCAGTGGATTAATAGACCGAATGTATGGTACACGGGTCAAAGGTCAAGCGGGAGGGGAGTGGGGGTGGAGAAGCGCCCATGTGGGCGAAAAAGTGAAAATTAGGATCGGCAAAGATGTCACGGACGCAGTTCACAATTAGCAATTCTCGTTAAGTGCTCGAAACAAAGCTGCGGAAGATTACATTGTGTTGGTCCTCACAGAGGGGCATGAGTTGCGGTCGTTCAGAAAACGATGGCAAAACACCGAACGCAAACCTGCCAAGAAAGTTGACTGCGACGTCCTATAAAGGACCTGCACGTACCTGGATGGTGGACTGTAAGCTAGGGAGTGGGACGGGGTGGGGTTAGGAAGTTAAATGAAGCTGTGTTTGACATTGAGGCCGTGAGGGGAGAGTGTGCCCAACTGGAAGATGAGACGGTGTTCCAATGTCTTCCGATTCCGTTCGTAGGATGCGCATGATTTGATGGCCGTGACCTGTATGTCGGCCACGCCACTGTGGTCAGGACTGTTGAAATGCATGGATACTGGTTTGTGAGCGCCGCTGGTGATATCAGAAAGATGTTGTCTAAATCTGCCACCAAGACGTAAGCCTGTCTCACCGACATATCTCATGTCGCATCGTGTGCAGGTAATCGCATAGATGACGTTGCGACTGATGCATGAGAAATGATGATGCCATCACTATTGGAGTATTTACACTGATGAAGGAATGGTGTCAGGACCCATATATATATATATATATATATATATTGGGTATATGATGCAGTCCCATACCTGTATAGACCAGTCGACACTGGACGGATGGTGTTGTTAACATCACGTTGGTCGCCCTTATTCCCGGAATAGTTCATGTTACCTGTTACCAATGTTAGGCTGAGTCTACCTCGGAGCTTGGGTCAATGTTTAAAATAAAAATCCCCGTATGGAGAATGAATGGAACGTACGAGCACCGGGCCGGCAGACAAACGGTCTGACCACTGCGCCACCACGGCTCCCTGGGCGGGATCAGCTAGCAGATGTTAGCGACTTGTTGATAGATACTTCTTTATTCAAATTATTTGTATTCAAGGCTACTGACGCAATTTGTAATCCCGCATACAGCGTTCGAAACACGGCTGCGGGCGATTTGGCAGCAGGCCGCCTTATGTTGGCTTTCATAAAATGGAATTAGTTCTGGTCGTTTAGAAAGCAATGGTAAACTACTGAACGTAAACTTGCTAAAAAAATATCACAAGTAATCAAATAATGCTAGGGTTGACTGCGACGTCTTGTAAAGAATATACAACTAACTTTATTGCAAGCTTTCTTATTCAAATTATAAATAAAATAATCATGTATTGCACAGTTGCTGCCAAATGCTATATGAAACATTGAGCTCACCTGTATACAACATGCATGAATGAAACCATGAAATCGAGAATTAAGGCAATTTTACTGACAGTGAACGAGGACAACAGTACATATTTTAGGTACAAGAACGAGAGGTTGACCAAAGAAGGCATGGAAACATTGCTGGAACTGGACACTATAAACTGGAGCAATACTCGAAGGTGAAACTACGGAACGCTAGACAATTATTGTACTTGTAGCCAGGTTTTGATATCAGGTGACCTTTGTGATGTTCTCGTACGCAGGGTTTCTCAACAGCCTTGAGCCGCTTTCTAAAGGGGAAAGTTGTTGCCAGTTTTGGTGATGGACCAGGGATGTACAAGAAGCATATTGACTCTCTGGGTGAAGTAGCTAGTTATACAGCTTATGATGGAGCTCCGTACTGTGAGAAAGTGACAAATGGTCAGGTAGGTTATTTCATTGATTGTGATTCTATCAAAGAAAACATCCATTCTAGTGACTTCTGCTTCAGTCACTAGAAATGTTTGCCTTGTAAGATTCTGTGTCCTATATTTGGTCGTATTTTGTCGTCTTTCCCTGATGGTTTCAAGTCTGGTTCATGATGTTTTTATAAGCACTCGCTGTTTCCCCAGGTGCCAGAGCAGTCCTCGTTTTTGTTGTGGACCCTTTAGTCCCACCACGTGCCTTTAGGCTCATAAAGGTCCACCAATACCCACTGCCAGTGGACAGAGATTTCAGTTTTGTAGTTTGGGTAACCTACAGTTACCCAAACTACAAAACTCGTTACCCGTTCCTGCAACCTAGCTATTATCCAACTGAGGCAATCAATCAAGTGTCGTCTCCACAATATAGGTTGACTGCAATGGATCTCCAGAATGTTCTGTCTCTCGCTCTGGTTGAAAAAAAAATGAGAATATCCAAATCTATCTGTCTATCTATCTATCTATCTATCTATCTATCTATCTATCTATCTATCTATCTATCTATCTATCTATCTATCTATCTATCTATCTATCTATCTATCTATCTATCTATCTATCTATCTATCTATCTATCTATCTATCTATCTATCTATCTATCTATCTATCTATCTATCTATCTATCTATCTATCTATCTATCTATCTATCTATCTATCTATCTATCTATCTATCTATCTATCTATCTATCTATCTATCTATCTATCTATCTATCTATCTATCTATCTATCTATCTATCTATCTATCTATCTATCTATCTATCTATCTATCTATCTATCTATCTATCTATCTATCTATCTATCTATCTATCTATCTATCTATCTGTCTGTCTATCTATCTATCTATCTATCTATCTATCTATCTATCTATCTGTCTGTCTGTCTGTCTGTCTGTCTGTATATCTATCTATCTATCTATCTATCTATCTATCTATCTATCTATCTGTCTGTTTGTCTGTCTGTCTGTCTGTCTGTCCGTCCGTCCGTTCGTTCGTCCGTCCGTCCGTTTGTCCGTCCGTCCGTCCGTCCGTCCGTCCGTCCAACTCCTATCTAAAATAGATGCATTATTTTTATGAAAACTTTGAAGATGCCATAAAGTTGTTATCATTTTGTTTATAGCGCATATGACTTGTTGTGTAAATAAAAATAGAAAATTAAAAAGATAGATAGAATAGAAGAATAGATAGTTAGATTGATAGTAGAAAATATGATTGGAAGAGATCTATCTTCATTCCAATAACTAAAAAGGGCAACTTGAAAGTACTGAAAGTAAACTTACCAAGATATCACGAACAGCCAATAAATGGTGGGCGGTGGGTTGACTGCAGAGTACTGCAAAGGATATGTAACTAACTTTCACAAAAAATTACATTTTATTTTAACGAACGAAAATCTTTATTTTCAAAGGGTTAAGAATTGGGCACGCAGGCCCGTCTTACATTCTGCCCTTCTTCTCTATTTCCTCTCATACATTCTTTCATTCAACATCTCTTATGAAGCAATTCTTTGACAACAAAAGAACAATAAGCATTAAAACGCATGAAAAATAATATTTTATATATTTTATATACACCCAATAATACATGACTCGTTGAGGCAATGTTTAACATGGGCATCATAAATACCCAACGTGGGTGTAATGTGCCATATACATGGGAATGTTTAAAAAAAAATTACATTACAAAGAAGAAAAAAAAACATTTGACTTGATGTGGAAAAGAAATAAAGTAGAGTAAAACATGTAATGTGCTGTTGAAGAGAAATAAAAAGATGAGTTAGAAAATTTTCACGTATTTAAAATAGATGCATTATTGTTAAGAAAACTTTGAAAATGCCTTAAAGATTTTATCATTATATTATAACGCATATGCCTGTAGATAACTGTAGATAAACATTTTATAAAACTTTGAGAAAAATACAACAATTATTTAAATTACATAATATAGCAATGCTACTAAAAGTAATGTCCCTTGATATAACTTTTCGTAAGTTAAGTCCTCTTGCAATATTTTAATTAATGTTAATTTATTACGTAAATAACTGTTTGTAAACTACGCCAGTTGGCTGCCCGGGAATGAGAAGAACATCTGTAGAAAATTTCATCTCAATTGGATGGACCGTTCGCGAACGCATAAAGGATACACACAAAAAGACACAAACATTCTCTTATATATATATATATATATATGTTTTTTTTTTGCGTATCCTTTTACAGGACTTAGCTGTCAACAGCAGCATCTTTCAGCTGTCTGTTGATCTCTTGGCAAGATTACGCTCAGTAGTTTGCCATTGCTTTCTGAGCGGCCGGCTCAGTATCCGCAAGTCACGAGCGGGGGTCGAACCACCTCAGTTCTCGCTCCGCTGCGAGACTCTGCGTGATAAACGGGATTACAGAGAGAAAGTGTTGTAACCCCACAGCCAGAGAGACCGGCATATATATATATATATATATATATATATATATATATATATATATATATATATATATATATATATACATACACACATATATATATATGTGTGTGTGTGTGTGTGTGTGTGCGTGTGCGCGTGCGTGTGTATGTGGGGGGGGGGGGGAGTCAGTCCCAAGCTCAACCTGCCTTCGTCACAATTAGACAAATAGCGAGCGACCTGTCTGGTGGGTTACAGTTACTATTCTTTGCTTCCTGTACCGGTCCGTGTAACACATGGGCTGAATCCTCCTTGGTCGCCTCGTACGACATGTACAGTAGGTTGCTGTGTACATCCCTGTCTCACGCCTGTATTCACTGTGTACATCCCTGTCTCATGCCTAATTTTCACTCTAAACACATCTGATAGACCTTCTTGTGTTCTTACTGCACTTTAGCTCGAGTGATACATGGCTATGATGTTTTCTAATAACTGTCTTTGTATCCCGCAATCTACAAAAATGGTCCATAATTTACATGTCTATTCTGTCGAAAGCCTTTTGTTTACATTCACAATACTCTGGTAATTGTATTCAATGTTTCCCCTCGCATATTAGTCTTAGTATGAATAGCGCATCAGTGCAACATTTACCCGAATTGTACTATGCTTAACTGTTGTTCGACTATGGGTCTAGCTCTTTGTTCCAATAGTTTTGCATTCATTTACCCTGTGTGACTCAGGAGTGATATACCTCTGTATGCTCTACACTCTCTCATATTACCTTTCTTTTTTCATATTGGTACTATTAATGCTTGCTGCCAATCTTCGGAGACATTTTTTTCCTTCTCGGGCTATATTAATAAGTCTCGTTAGCCATTTCATCCTTTTTTTAACATCAGCATGAATAACTTCTGTGGTTATTCCATCAATAATACGTCATACGGTCTCATTGGCTTAATCGAGGAGGAGGGGAAGAGGTCAACTAGAAGGTGCTATCCTTCGTTCGTTCGTTTGCGTAAAAAAAAAAAAAAATTCGACCTCCTTCAAGATGCCTTATGCTGCGTTGATTATAATTGAGGTACGGGTTTTCCTGGTATTCTTTTCGTGCTGTTTACATTATGATTTCTCATGTGGTAGCTTCATGCCTGTGACGTCAGCTGAGGCGGTTTCTATTTCGCTTCTCAGTCTGTCAGTGACGTCTCCATGCAACTCGGGGCGGTTTCTAGTTTGCTTCTCAGTCTGTCAGTGACGGCTCCATGCAGCTCGGGGCGTAAGCTGCTATCCTCTTGCTGTTCTGAAAAAGTTATACGAGTGGATGTCCAAGAAAGAAGTTATACGAAGTTATAAGAAGTTATAATGTCCAAGAAAGAAGTTATACGAGTGCGGATGTCCAAAAAAAGAAGATATACATTCGAGTGCGGATGTCCAAGAAAGACGTTATGTCACAAATTCTACAAATATACGATTGCTCATTTGCTGAGCGCTTATGGAAGTAGAGGAAAGTAATGGAGATTAGAGAACACACTAGACAACATAAACATTAAAAGCCATGGTATGATCAGACCAGGATTCCAATTTTCAAAACAAAAATTCCAAATTCAGTCTCGTTAAACCTGCCTCCTCAGCTTTAGTTAGTTAGTTAGTCTTTCCTCTTGAGCCTAAATCGGCGCATAGGGCAGAAGTCATGGCTCTCCATGTCTGGCGGTTCGCTGCTACCTGTTGTAGATCTTGGATGTTCACTTGGCCGTTGAATAAGCCTTCTCTGATGATGGTTCTATGCAGGGTCTCTCTTGGTCTTCCCCGTTTTCTTTTCCCTACAGGTGACAATATGAGGGCTAGGTAGGGGAGTCTTGTCATGTCCATTCTGAGTACATGGCCGATGTAGTTCCAGCGGTGTTTTCTTATAAAATTGGATACAATATCTTGCTTAGTCTCTTGTCATATTTGCGCATTGGTTTTGAAATCTGTCCACTGGATGTTTAGAATTCTTCTAAGACATTTGTTCTAAAAATTGTCTAATTTTTTATCTAAAGCTACCGTTGATTTCCAACTCTCACATCCATACGTTAGCACTGGAATCACACAAGAATTGAAGATTTTAAGTTTCGTATGTTGGCTGAGTGACTTTGACTTCCAGATGTTTGACAGTTTATTGAAGGCACCAGATGCCAGTGAGATTCTAGATGATATTTCTGGTGTTGAGTCCCCTGTAGATGTCATTTTGCTTCCTCAGCTTTGGTTATTGTAATATGCTCTAAGCCAAACGACGCCCAGCCCTGTCATCTGATGCTATCTCCTGCAGCCCTGTTATCTGATGCTATCTCCCGCAGCCCTGTTATCTGATGCTATCTCCCGCAGCCCTGTTATCTGATGCTATCTCCCGCAGCCCTGTTATCTTATGCTATCTCCCGCAGCCCTGTTATCTGATGCTATCTCCCGCAGCCCTGTCATCTTATGCTATCTCCCGCATCCCTGTTATCTGATGCTATCTCCCGCAGCCCTGTCATCTTATGCTATCTCCCGCAGCCCTGTTATCTTATGCTATCTCCCGAAGCCCTGTTATCTGATGCTATCTCCCGCAGCCCTGTTATCTTATGCTATCTCCCGCAGCCCTGTCATCTGATGCTATCTCCCGCAGCCCTGTTATCTTATGCTATCTCCCGCAGCCCTGTTATCTGATGCTATCTCCCGCAGCCCTGTTATCTGATGCTATCTCCCGCAGCCCTGTTATCTGATGCTATCTCCCGCAGCCCTGTTATCTGATGCTATCTCCCGCAGCCCTGTCATCTTATGCTATCTCCCGCAGCCCTGTCATCTTATGCTATCTCCCGCAGCCCTGTTATCTGATGCTATCTCCCGCAGCCCTGTTATCTTATGCTATCTCCCCAGCCCTGTTATCTTATGCTATCTCCCGCAGCCCTGTTATCTGATGCTATCTCCCCAGCCCTGTTATCTGATGCTATCTCCCACAGCCCTGTCATCTTATGCTATCTCCCGCAGCCCTGTCATCTTATGCTATCTCCCGCAGCCCTGTTATCTGATGCTATCTCCCGCAGCCCTGTTATCTTATGCTATCTCCCCAGCCCTGTTATCTTATGCTATCTCCCGCAGCCCTGTTATCTGATGCTATCTCCCGCAGCCCTGTCATCTGATGCTATCTCCCCAGCCCTGTTATCTGATGCTATCTCCCGCAGCCCTGTTATCTGATGCTATCTCCCGCAGCCCTGTTATCTTATGCTATCTCCCGCAGCCCTGTTATCTGATGCTATCTCCCGCAGCCCTGTCATCTTATGCTATCTCCCGCAGCCCTGTTATCTGATGCTATCTCCCGCAGCCCTGTTATCTGATGCTATCTCCCGCAGCCCTGTTATCTGATGCTATCTCCCGCAGCCCTGTCCATTCCCTGGTTTTTGATTCATCTCTGCCCCTTTATTCTGTTCTCCATATTTCCTCAGCAAGTCAATGAGTTCAGTGATGGTACCTATGAAATTAATATTAAGACACTAAAAGGTTAGTTGCATGTTGTACACAAGCCGTTGCAGCTAACCCCAGCATTTGTTCGCTGTGTATGATTTACTGGTCAATATGTGTACAGTAGTTTGCCATTGCATTCCAAGCGGCCAATGCATCGTACTTTCGAAATTTCCCGCAGTAGATTTCGAACCCTCAACTCTGTATGCCATAGGATTATAGCAATAATAAATGTAAAACAGTCTGAGTTGAAATAGATCACAATCCAAGGAAGTTAACAAAAGGAACATCAGACAGAAGACCTGTATCTAGCTTATCTTCACGGTCGGTTGATGTGGTATACAGCTGGATGCATTGTGTTGTTGATATCTCACTGATGGAAGAATTTTCCTCAGGTCAAATTCTTGGATTTGTCAGCCCCACAGTACGGCCTGCCAGGATACGACTGGGTCGTCAGTGTAGAGGTTGGTGAGCATATCCCTGCAAAGTATGAGGACATTTTCCTGGATAATTTGGCCAGGCATGCTAAGGAGGGCATTGTTCTTAGCTGGGCAGTTCCTGGTGAGTCTGCTAGTCTTAGACGGCACACATTCTTACTGCAGTTGTCTGTCTGTCTGTCCATCTGTCTGTCTGTCTGTCCGTCTGTCTGTCCGTCTGTCCGTCCGTCCATCCGTCCGTCTGTCTGTCTGTCTGTGATACTGTCTTTTGATATTTGTTGTATGTGACTGTTGTCTTCATCTGCCATTACCTATTACGTTTGGGAAGACTCTTTTGTTAGAACGAACGAATGAACGAACGAACAAACTTTATTTTAAAAGGGTAAAAAATTGGGCACAGCAGGCCCGTCTTACATTCGGCCCTTTCAATCACTCATCTTTCATTCATCAAATGTGCATGTTACATTACCATAGGGGAAAAAACATTGTCAAATGGATTTTGTAAGCATAAGCAATGCATATTACGCATGATACATTCACATGAGAAAACAAAACAAAACATTGTCAAATGAAAGTTCTAAACATAAACAGTGCATATTGCAATGTTGTGAGACACATCCCCCATCCACCCTCATATCCCGCAGCCACCAACACATCCCCCATCCACCAAACCTCCCCCACCCACCCACACATACCCCCACGCACTCGCACAGACCCAGGCTAACATAAATGCCGCCACCCACCCACTGATCCCCCACCCACACACATTTCCCCACCCACACGCATTTCCCCACCCACACACACTTCCCCACCCACACACACATCCTCACACACCAAGAAGAAGAAGAAGAAGAAGGAGGAGGAAGAGAAGAAGAAGGAGGAGGAGGAGGAAAGAAGGAGGAGGAGACGAAGAAGAAGAAGAAGAAGAAGAAGAAGAAGAAGAAGAAGAAGAAGAAGAAGAAGAAGAAGAAGAAGAAGAAGAAGAAGAAGAAGAAGAAGAAGAAGAAGAAGAAGAAGAAGAAGAAGAAGAAGAAGAAGAAGAAGAAGAAGAAGAAGAAGAAGAAGAAGAACAATTACTAGCCAACAAATAATATAAGGTTTGACAAAATTGTTATGGCGGAATAATAGGCACATTTTAATTCTGGCTATTAATGTATTTAAGGTCATTTTTTTTTTTTTTTTTTTTTTTTTTTTTTTACCAGACTATGCATGGAAGATACTTATAATATAGTAACATATAAAGGCAGGAAATCAGACCCCTTCCAAATAACATCTGGCTTGAAACAGGGTGATGCACTATCGCCGCTACTCTTCAATCTGGCTCTAGAGAAAGTTGTAAGGAAGGTAAAGGAGGAATGTGATATTGGAGGAACATCCAAGCTGCTTGGTTATGCAGATGATATAGATATTATAGGGCAAAGTGAACAAAAGACATTGGAAATATTGACTCACTTAAAGGAAAAAGCCCAACAGATGGGGCTGGTTATCAACCAAGATAAGACAGAATATATGGTAATTTCAAGAGACGGAATGGCTAGAAACTCTGGCCACATACAAATAGATAATATGACCATTAAAAGAACGGAAACATACAAATACCTGGGTACGATCTTCAACTGCTCCAACATCATAAGGGAAGAAATACAAACTAGAATCAACTCTGGAAATAAGATATACTATGCACTACAACATCTACTAAAATCAAAGGCGCTATCTCGTAACACCAAAATCACAATATACAAAACACTGATCAGACCAGTTGTGCTGTATGGCTCTGAAACCTGGAGTACAACGAAAGGAGACGAAGCCTTGTTACAAACCTTTGAGAACAAAATTTTAAGACGCATCTTTGGACCCATTAGGGATACACAAAGTGGAGAGTGGAAAAGAAGAAGTAACAAAGACATTTATGATCTGTTTAAGTCCCCGCTAATCACTGGTATCATGAAGGCTAATAGACTACAATGGCTGGGGCATATAGAAAGAATGGAAGATAATAGGGAAACAAAACTCGCTTACACTCAGGAAATAAATGACCGTAGACCCCGAGGTAGACCAAGAAGGCGGTGGAGAGATAATACATGTACAGACCTACAAGCACTTGGAATCAACGACTGGCAAGAGAAGGTCCACCAGAGAGACGAATGGAGACGGATTGTATTTGCAGCAAAGAACCTCAATGGCTCGGAACGCTGAAGAAGAAGAAGGTCATTTTTTTAAACTCCGCAATTCTAAAAGACATACATCACGAATAGAGACAGAAATAGAAATAAGGAGCTTTGTTCTCTTGTTTCTGAATCCCTTATTTGGCTTCTTATTCTAACTTAATAATGGCTGGCCTGTTGTGCTAGAGTTTATCCTAATTCTAGATCTCTCTCTCTCTCTCTCTCTCTCTCTCTCTCTCTCTCTCTCTCTCTCTCTCTCTCTCTCACACACACAAACACACACAGAGAGAGAGAGAGAGAGAGAGAGAGAGAGAGAGAGAGAGAGAGAGAGAGACTCAAAATAGGTATCACAGTGGCCATTGCCCACGCTTTCGTATTCTTTCGGTGCTCCATATTTGAGAAACTGGCTTCCTAGTTCAATCGTTCCTATGGCAGTCTTAATGTATGTGTTATAGCGGTATCTGCATTTTTCTCCATAGGATAACTTTCTTTTTCCAGTTGTTAAACATCTTTTCTGGTGACTTCAACCTTTCGAAGAATCTCGTAACGTCCTTTATTAAATTGATTGTTATACATTCTTTGCATTGATTGTTATACATTCTTTGCAATTTCTCGTTTAATACTTTGCACAACCAGATCCTGGGTCTCCTAGATCACATTGATTGGTCATCTCTTGTGTATTTGTCATTACCAATGTTCTTGTGTCTATGCTATGATCGTCAACTGCTCCCCGTGTTATTTCTGTTAGTTTTTGAGTGTCCAATGTTTTGTCGGATCTAACTATTCTTGAGTGTGCCTTACCCTTTTGTATTGTTTCAATTGGGTTGTTCGTGCTATAGTATGTTTAGTTTATTTTTCTGAAGCAGTTGTCTTCTAGAGGTCTAAGATGTGATAGGGCCATTAGATGTGTAGGCCCGAGTGCACGAGAGGATAGGTGGTCAGTCTTTCTCCTCACATAGCAGGCGAGGAGCCCAAGCGACAAACTTTGGTCCGACTGTGGTTCTGACATTACCTATTAGCTTCGTTAACGTGGTCGCTTAAAATGTGTCTCCAAGCAGTTTCTTGCTACTGGTCAGTGATGTGATAGGGTCACCACATGTTGTAGGCCTGAATGCACTAATAAATAGGTGTCCAATCTTTCCTTCTCTTAGTGGGCCACAAGCTCAGGCGTCCAACCCACGTCCGACCGTGCTCATAATATTCTCAGTGCAGTTCCGTATCAACTTCGCTAACTCGCCCGATGTATTGCTGACTTTAAGTGTATCTTGTTGCTAATCTGCTCGATTAGTGTCCGCTTGGATCTTTTGTAAACAGGGCAACTCCGGTATCTGGCGCTATGGCATCCTTGACACTTGGCACATATGCGGTTTTTGTCACATCGTCTTCCTTTGCTAATTCACATTTGTCATAATTATGTTTACATAAACAATTGAGACATTGTTGTTCTCTCCTGTAAGATGAAGATGACTGCGAAAAGAGTTGTCAAAAAGAGCAACGAAGGACTGGAGTGAATAAAATATTTCTGCCGTGATTTTCTTATTTATTTAACAACCTCACACTGGTGTAATAAACATGACCCATATTTGGTGAAAAGCGAGGAAATTGAAATAGTTTACACACGTAAAAGGTCATGACAGTTTATATAATTATCGAGCGAAGTGTACCAGAAAGGCAGAGTAAAGACAGACCACGACCCAGATAGATTCAAGATGGGGGTAATTAATACATGACAGCAAACTAAGCAAGACACCCGGCTCTTGGTGAGAGATATTTTGAAAGACTTTTATGGGTAGACAGGCCATAGAAGTGTGACGTCTTATAATCCCAAGGACCATGAATAAAACAAATATTGGCATTCTACAACATCTCAACTTCAAACCAAATCATACACAAACACTGACTCATATACAGTATCATGTCCGGGAGACTGAAATACTTTGGCCATATTAAACTTCGCAGTGGCTTGGAGATAACCTCGATGGAAGGCCTGGTTCCTGGAAGAAGACGCAGGTTCGAACTGCACGAAGATGGACACAGAACTCTGACGATATTTTGAGCATTAGGATACATTAGACGGGGTTTCATGTCACTGTGATGTAGCAACTGTGATATTTTGAGCATTAGGATACATTAGACAGGGTTTCATGCCACTGTGATGTACCAACTGTGATATTTTGAGCATTAGGATACATTAGACATGGTTTCATGTCACTCTGATGTAGCAACTGTGATATTTTGAGCATTAGGACACATTAGACAGGGTTTCATGCCACTGTGATGTACCAACTGTGATATTTTGAGCATTAGGATCCATTAGACATGGTTTCATGTCACTCTGATGTAGCAACTGTGATATTTTGAGCATTAGGATACATTAGACAGGGTTTCATGTCACTGTGATGTACCAACTGTGATATTTTGAGCATGAAGATACATTAGATAGGGTTTCATGTCACTCTGATATACAAAATGTGATATTTTGAGCATTAGGATACATTAGACAGGGTTTCATGTCACTGTGATGTACCAACTGTGGAATTTTGTACATTAGGATCCATGAGACAGGGTGTCATGCCACTGTGATGTACCAACTGTGATATTTTGAGCATTAGGATACATTAGACATGGTTTCATGTCACTCTGATGTACCAATTGTGATATTTTGAGCATGAAGATACATTAGACATGGTTTCATGTCACTGTGATGTACCAACTGTGATATTATGAGCACAAAGATACATTAGACAGGGTTTCATGTCATTATGATGTACCAACTGTGATATTTTTAGCATTAGGATACATTAGACAGGGTTTCATGAAACTATGATGTACCAACTGTGATGTTTTGAGCATGAAGATACATTAGACATGGTTTCATGTCACTGTGATGTAACAACTGTGATATTTTGAGCATGAAGATACATTATATAGGGTTTCATGTCACTGTGATGTACCAACTGTGATATTTTGAGCATGAAGATACATTAGACATGGTTTCATGTCACTATGATGTACCAACTGTGATATTTTGAGCTTGATGAAACATTATACAGAGTTTTATTTCACTGTGATGTACCAACTGTGATATTTTGAGCAATAGGATACATTAGACGGGGTTTCATGTCACTGTGATGTAGCAACTGTGATATTTTTAGCATTAGGATACATTAGACAGGGTTACATGTCACTGTGATGTAGCAAATGTAATATTTTGAGCATTAGGATACATTAGAAGGGTTTAATGTCACTGTGATGTACCAACTGTGATATTTTGAGCATTAGGATATATTAGACAGGGTGTCATGTCACTCTCATTTACCAACTGTGATATTTTGAGGATTAGGATATATTAGACAGGGGTTCATGCCACTGTGATGTACCAACTGTGATATTTTGAGCATGAAGATACATTAGACAGGGTTTCATGTCACTCTGATGTACCAACTGTGATATTTTGAGCATAAAGATACATTAGACAGGGTTTCATGTCACTATGATGTACCAACTGTGATATTTTGAGCATTAGGATACATAATACAGGGTTTCATGTCACTGTGATGTATCAACTGTGATATTTTGAGCACGAAGATACATTAGACAGGGTTTCATGTCACTATGATGTACCAACTGTGATATTTTGAGCATAGCATTAGGATACATAAGACAGGGTTTCATGTCACTCTGATGTACCAACTGTGATATTTTGAGCACGAAGATACATTAGACAGGGTTTCATGTCACTATGATGTACCAACTGTGATATTTTGAGCATTAGGATACATAAGACAGGGTTTCATGTCACTGTGATGTACCAACTGTGATATTTTGAGCATTAGGATACATTAGACAGGGTTTCATGTCACTGTGATGTACTAACTGTGATAATTTGAGCACGAAGATACATTATACAGGGTTGTATGTCACTGTGATGTACCAACTGTGATCTTTTGAGCAATAGGATACATTAGACATTGTTTCATGTCACTGTAATGTACCAACTGTGTTATTTTGAGCATTAGGATACATTAGACAGGGTTTCGTGTCTCTGATGTACCAACAGTGATATTTTGAGCATTAGGATACAGACAGGGTTTCATGTCACTCTCATGTACCAACTATGATATTTTGAGCATTAGGATATATTAGACAGGGTTTCATGTCACTGTGATCTACCAACTGTGATATTTTGAGCATGAAGATACATTAGACAGGTTTTCATGTTACTGTGATGTACCCACTGTGACATTTTGAGCATGAAGATACATTAGACAGGGTTTCATGTCACTGTGATGAACCAACTGTGATATTTTTAGCATGAAGATACATAAGACAGGGTTTCATGCCACTGTGATGTACCAACTGTGATATTTTGAGCATTAGGATACATTAGACAGGGATTCATGCCACTGTGGTGTACCATCTGTGATATTTTGAGCATTAGGATACATTAGACAGGGTTTCATGCCACTGTGATGTACCAAATGTGATATTTTGAGCATGAAGATACATTAGATAGGGTTTCATGTCACTTTGATGTACCAACTGTGATATTTTGAGCATTAGGATACATTATACAGCGTTTCATGTCACTGTAATGTACCAACTGTGGTATTTTGAGCATTAGGATACATTAGACAGGGTTTCATGTCACTGTGATGTACCAACTGTGATATTTTGAGCATTAGGATACATTAGACAGGGTTTCATGTCACTTTGATATACCAACTGTGATATTTTGAGCCAGACTCCACGTTGTACAAGTGACGTCACACCCCACGTCTCAAGTGACTCCAAACTCCACATTAAATAATATAATTTGTTGTCTGTAAACACCGGTAGCACACACTGGACGAAGTTTGAAAAGTACTTTTTCACTGATGTATAGATACATCCTTAAAGCCATATTTTACTCGTTCGTGTATTTTATATTGTCAGTCAAAAATTCCCTTTATGTAATCTCACAGGTCACGTATGTTTATAGTGTCAATCTACTCATACACAACTGTAACCTCACAGATCACGTTTGTTTATAGTGTCAATCTACTCATACACATCTGTAACCTCACAGATCACGTTTGTTTATAGTGTCAATCTACTCATACACATCTGTAACCTCACAGATCACGTTTGTTTATAGTGTCAATCTACTCATACACATCTGTAACCTCACAGATCACGTTTGTTTATAGTGTCAATCTACTCATACACATCTGTAATCTCACAGATCACGCATGTTTATATTGTCAGTCTTTTAATGCATATCTGTAATCCCACAGGCCAAGGCGGGCTGTCTCATGTCAACAATAAAGCACTAGTGGACGTTGTGGCCCAGATGAACAAACGAGGGTTTGATATCAACAAGGAAGTATCAAAACCTCTTCAAAATGCATCATCATTCTACTGGCTAAAGAACAATATCTTTGTTTACTACAGGATAGATCCAAAAACATTTAATCCTGAGGATGCGTAAATTAATGAAAAATGTCGTGTCACTTAATACATTCCTGCGAGATGATCTCCGGATTTCTTTCAATGTAAAACTACCAAATGCTATATTTTCAATTTCATCATTTATATTTCTCATGAAACTATTTATGAATATGTAATATTAAAGAGCAACATTATAAGTAATTATTTGTCACAGTGATTACAACTGACGGGTAACACAATATACAGCTATAACGCGGTGAGGAAATCTGACACTGGATTGTTCCATGACCGGTTGTGTCCATCAGAAAATATGTTATTTATTTACTCACATACTTTCTACAGTGCTACTACTCTACCCATGACGCAGAGGTAATTTGTGAACCTGTTATTTATTTGGTTATAGTCTAGGTTGGGTACTTTAAACAAATATTGTTTATTTCACTCCTTGTAAGGAGGTTACTCGATCTTTAATAATATTGTTCCTCTAACATTCGTGTAGATGTTCCTCTAGCCTTGGTGTAGATTTTTCTCTATCTTTGGTGTAGATGTTCCTCTAGCATTGATGTAGTTATTCCTCTAGAATTGATGTTGGTATGTGTGGGATATTAAATATAGATTATCTGTGAATAAGGGTCTAGGGGTTAGAGTGCCCGGATACAAGATATAAGACCTTTGTTCGAGTCCGTTTCTTTATACTGAGATTCTCCAGGAATGGATGTAGCTTTTGCTGTAGTTATGTAAGAATGGGACGTGGACTGAAATAGACACCCGCCCAACCTACATTGATAAGACTACCCTCCTGGATAACAAGGAAGAGAACCGGCCAAGTCACCATGGACCTCTGTTAAGCTGTCATCTTTCTGTAGTTCATATGAGTCCATGTGTTGTCTGACCTCCCACTTCAGTTCTCTGTATCTGAATAACAGTGACACATCTCTACAATAACACAACTTTGTAACAATTGTCACAAGACAATAAGAACACTCCTGGTTCTAATTATATTCTTTAATAATAGAATCCCAAACATTGAATTACGAGACTCTATCTCTGCTACAATCTATAAAACATCATAACCAAATCAAATACATTATCAAAGCAGTGAATTAACTTCTAAACTAAAAACCTCACATCCTCCTCTGTCTCACCCCCTCCTGAAACAAAACACCTCTCAAATCTTGATTGCAGGGTCTTCCCGAATAACCATATCGGGACTACCGTTATCTATTTTCAATACAATCAAACACAATACATCTACATTTCTCCATGATCTCTAACTCTAATTAAAAACAGACAGATCATAAATCTTGGATCTGGCTGGTGATTGTGTCATTGTCCTTACTAAGTCTTGAATACGTAAATCCTGTGAATCAGGAAAAATGTATGTCCACCCCACACTGGGCTGGATAAGCTCCAAGGATCACACTCCAAGGAGAAAAGTAATGTGAAGACGCTTTTACAGTCTCTATTTTAACTCCTCTAGGTAGTCTACCGTTGATAAAGAGATGGGGTCATCCCATTCTGGATGTACCCAACCACCTTTCTATGTCACTGAAAAAAAAAGGTTCTCTGTCTGCAGAACATAGTAATGTTGATATGGAATCAATGACCATGAGGTACTTCATTTGATGGTGGAACATAATTGACAGACAAATGTAACTGTCTACAATTTGGCCTAAAGAACTCCCGATATAAATTTGATGTTGTTGTTGTGTGGACTTGAATTCTGGATTACCCGATCTGGCGTGGGTCTGGAGAGGAAAATGTGTCTGCCATTAAATGTTGATTTCACCCATTGGTAGTATCAGCCATAATACTATAAGTTGTTGAAACCAGGACTATTGACGAGGTTGTGGGTGTTGTTAGTTGAAGAACATCCAGGAGGCTCCTCAGAAGATAAGGGGGTAGTATTCTTACATCTTAGATCAAGATACAGCCATAATGTCTGTGAGCGACATTGAAACTGAAGTGGGCCATCACTGGTTCTAGACAGACGTCTGATTATTTCTAACTATACCTGGAATTGATAACCCATTTCTAAAGCTCCTCTGGTAGTTCGGGTAGCAAACTCTGTAAATCTCTCAGACGCAGATGGTGATAACAGATGGTACCCAGTTCCAGAGCACCCATCAAAATGCTCTGCCACTGGCCCATACCCTATCAACCCAGATGACCAAGGGAGGTAACCGAGACATGTTTTTCTCGTAGTTGCTTAAAAGAAAACAATGAGTTGTCTCCCCCGTCGGATAGTAAATTCCTGTTACCAGCTCAAAAGATTAAGGTGCAGTTGTCCACATCTCTTGTGAAAAAAACAAACATATATCGCTTCAAATCTTGTAGCTGCCTGGGTTGGACAGCCATCTCCTTTTAAATCAGTTATATCTCAAAGTATCGCCAATGTCCCTCGCCATTTGTCTCCAGTGCCTACAGCAAAAAAGGCAATGTTGGCGGAAAAAAACACCCACTCCCGTTGGAACTACATCTTACTAGTTGGCTGGGCAAAACTCAAGTGCTCTTGTCTAGCCTGGCCAGAGAATAGCCCTCTGACGCCAGTCTATTTAGAGCCAGTCCTAAATTCCGCCGCGTTTCGAACTACGGCATTCCTTACATATAGAATTCTCAATTCTTAGAAACGTCGTTCCTCTCTTCTTGTCTGCAAACTGGGGGAAACTGGTACACTATGTGACAGTATTCCTATAGCATTGGTGTAGATGTTCCTCTAGCATTGATGTTGGTATTTCTCTAGCATTGGTGTAGATGTTACTTTAGCCTTGGTGTAGATGTTCCTCTAGCCTTGGTGCAGATGTTACTCTAGCCTTAGTATAGATATTCCTTTAGTGATGGTGTAGATGTTCCTCTAGCCTTGGTGTAGATATTCCTTTAGCCATGGTGTAGATGTTCCTCTAAACTTGGTATAGATGTTACTCTAGCCTTGGTGTTGATGTTCCTCTAAACTTGGTATAGATGTTCCTCTAGCCTTGGTGTTGATGTCCCTCTAGCCTTGGTGTTGGTGTTCCTCTAAACTTGGTATAGATGTTCCTCTAGCCTTTATGTAGATGTTCCTCTATTCTTAGTGTGGATGTTCCTCTATCCTTTGTGCAGATGTTCCTCTAGCCTTTGTGTAGATGTTACTCTAGCCTTGGTGTAGATGTTCCTCTAAACTTGGTATAGATGTTTCTCTAGTCTTGGTGTTGATGTTCCTCTAAACTTGGTATAGATGTTCCTCTAGCCTTGGTGTAGATGATACTCTATCCTTAGTGATGTTCCTCTATTCTTAGTGTAGTTTTCCTCTATTCTTAGTGTGGATATCTCTCTATCCTTAGTTTAGATGTTACTCTAATCGTGGTGTAGAACTGTATGAGACATACCAACAGAAGAAGTGGAATAGAGAACTGTATGAGACATACCAACAGAAGCAGTGGAATAGAGAAATGTATGAGACATACCAATAGAAGCAGTGGAATAGAGAACTGTGTGAGACATATCAACAGAAGAAGTGGAGTAAAGAAATTTATGAGACATACGGTATACCAACAGAAGAAGTGGAATAGAGAACTGTATGAGACATACCAACAGAAGAAGTGGAATAGAGAACTGTATGAGACATATCAACAGAAGAAGTGGAATAGAAAACTGTATGAGACATACCAACAGAAGAAGTGGAATAGAGAACTGTATACCAACAGAAGAAGTGGAGTAGAGAACTGTATGAGACATACCAACAGAAGAAGTGGAATAGAGAACTGTATGAGACATACCAACAGAAGAAGTGGAATAGAAAACTGTATGAGACATACCAACAGAAGAAGTGGAACAGGGAAATTAGCACTGCTTGGCAAATTACAAGTTAAGAAAATTACAATAATATGTATGTAGACAACTTAAGCAGCCGGGCAACAAATATAAAGTTAAGAGAGATGGGGTTGAGTTGAGTTTAGTTTAGTCAAGAACCGACATCACTGCACTAGGAGCATTCCCATAAGCGCTAAGTCCTCATCTTCAACAGCCAGCGAAGAGTTCGAATACTAATGGTGTCCGTTGCAATCTGATTATATGTTCGTCTTGCTGTACCTCTGAATGACGAATGTCGGCCAGATCCTCTGACTACACATTGCAGTTAGATTCTCTCTACACCATGATAGTCTATCTGTTCTTCTGAACTAATCACATTTTCCCAGAGGGCCTTCACCACATCTGCCTTATCATGCATCAAATCAATCTTTAATGATGCGGCACCAGCCAATCTGTCTGCCTGTTCATTGCCAACCACACCAGAGTGTCCAGGAGAAAAGATCCAGCGAATGCTCACAACCTACAACCTCTGCACAAAGCATGCCAGCCTTCACCTTTATGAGCATGCTTTGTGAATGAATTATAATCATTATGAGTCATACCAACAGAAGCAGTGGAATAGAGAACTGTATGAGACATACCAACGGAAGAAGTGGAATGCGTATACAGTTTTTTCTCCAACCAGGGGAAAGCTGCAGTAACCACCTCCCACTCCATTCTCAGATTTAAAGTTGTGGTGGCATATGCCAAGCTCTCCTTTACCATACATTTTCTTTTGCTATGAGTCCCTAAGTACTTCTTTTGCCTCTTAACACAGAGCCAACGGTATAGATAACCACATCGCCAGGACGAGAGTAACCATGAAATAATGAATTTCAGCTTCCGTAGCGCCTGCTGGCCATTCCCTACACTCACGGCCCGATGTGATTATAACCCTGCACAAGTCTGAACTTATATTCTGCACTCTGACCTACTCCTGGCCTCTGCCAATCTGTTCAAGTGGTCACACTTCTTTGATGGGATCTTCTGTCTGAAGCATCCATGATCTTCCTCTTACCAGCCTGTGGTCCTTGACTACATCCAAGAAATCGATGGAGGAGGTGTTCATTGTCAGCAGCTACCCTGAGGTATGACCTTGCCTGCAACGCCTTGCGTCTATCCGCAATGGTTGGCAATGCCAGGATGTATCGCATACACAGTATTGGGGTGTCCCGTGCACATTACAAAATCATCCTCATGGCTTCATTCTGTATGCGCTCTAGTTTCACTAACTGACACTTTGAGAATGAACTGTTCAAACTCTACCACTGACATGATTATGTGCTGAAACAGTGTGAATAGCATTTTCTGCTCCATGTCCATTGCTGCCATACTTTTCAGTGTATTAAGCGTCTTCTGATATGTTGTAACCACCACTTCAGCCTGATCCCTAAATGACAGGCTGTTTCCACTACTCAAAGGGACGAGAGGATCTGGCGTAATGACAGGCTGTTTCCACTACTCAAAGGGACCAGAGGATCTGGCGTAATGACAGGCTGTTTCCACTACTCAAAGGGACGAGAGGATCTGGCGTAATGACAGGCTGTTTCCACTACTCAAAGGGACCAGAGGATCTGGCGTAATGACAGGCTGTTTCCACTACTCAAAGGGACCAGAGGATCTGGCGTAATGACAGGCTGTTTCCACTACTCAAAGGGACCAGAGGATCTGGCGTAATGACAGGCTGTTTCCACTACTCAAAGGGACCAGAGGATCTGGCGTAATGACAGGCTGTTTCCACTACTCAAAGGGACGAGAGGATCTGGCGTAATGACAGGCTGTTTCCACTACTCAAAGGGACCAGAGGATCTGGCGTAATGACAGGCTGTTTCCACTACTCAAAGGGACCAGAGGATCTGGCGTAATGACAGGCTGTTTCCACTACTCAAAGGGACCAGAGGATCTGGCGTAATGACAGGCTGTTTCCACTACTCAAAGGGACGAGAGGATCTGGCGTAATGACAGGCTGTTTCCACTACTCAAAGGGACCAGAGGATCTGGCGTAATGACAGGCTGTTTCCACTACTCAAAGGGACCAGAGGATCTGGCGTAATGACAGGCTGTTTCCACTACTCAAAGGGACGAGAGGATCTGGCGTAATGACAGGCTGTTTCCACTACTCAAAGGGACCAGAGGATCTGGCGTAATGACAGGCTGTTTCCACTACTCAAAGGGACCAGAGGATCTGGCGTAATGACAGGCTGTTTCCACTACTCAAAGGGACCAGAGGATCTGGCGTAATGACAGGCTGTTTCCACTACTCAAAGGGACGAGAGGATCTGGCGTAATGACAGGCTGTTTCCACTACTCAAAGGGACCAGAGGATCTGGCGTAATGACAGGCTGTTTCCACTACTCAAAGGGACCAGAGGATCTGGCGTAATGACAGGCTGTTTCCACTACTCAAAGGGACCAGAGGATCTGGCGTAATGACAGGCTGTTTCCACTACTCAAAGGGACCAGAGGATCTGGCGTAATGACAGGCTGTTTCCACTACTCAAAGGGACCAGAGGATCTGGCGTAATGACAGGCTGTTTCCACTACTCAAAGGGACCAGAGGATCTGGCGTAATGACAGGCTGTTTCCACTACTCAAAGGGACCAGAGGATCTGGCGTAATGACAGGCTGTTTCCACTACTCAAAGGGACCAGAGGATCTGGCCGATGCTCGACGCTTAGAGGAAAGGTGAGACGCACATATAATCAGATTGCTACTGGTACTATTGGGGTTGGAACTCTTCGCTGGCTTCTGAGGATGGGAACGGAGCGCTTATGGGAATGCCCCGAATGCTGTGATGTCGGTTCTGAAATCAATAAATCAATCAATCAATCAAAGAATCATTGGTAGGAAAGAATTTTCGGCCCAGTGAAGAGGTTCAGCATGTGATGTATGAGTGGTGGTTACACACGCAACCAAGAAAAATTTGTCTTCAGGAATCCAAGTACTTTATAGGCGCTGGAGGACTTGCAATGAACTCAGTGATGACTTCATCGAAAAATGATACATTTGTTCTTACTTTTTCAGAATATATTCACACAAAAAGAAAAAAAAATTAAAGGTTTTCATTTGAAGCCGCCTCATATAAGATTAAATGAAACTGTGTGGACAATGAAACAGTACACGGACGGCAAAATTGACCCCAAATAACGAATTATATGGATTTCCTATGCCTTGCGATCTCGCATGATCTAGACTAGAAGTTTCAATTGTCTAGATATCAGACATGCCACAATGATCCTCACTGTTGAAATTTATAGATACCGATTAATGAGCATAAGTTTTAAAAGCTGAAGGATGTTGCCTGTTTCTCCAATGTATTTCACACACACAGTTTGCGGATGACGGCATAAATGACATTGCGGCTTATGTAGGACAAACATTAAAAGTGTGCAAAGTCATTTTGTAGAGAACCGCCCTCGGTGTCTGAAGAACGTACGGACAGGTCCTTCATCCGGGTTTAAGGCAAGCCACGTTGCCTGGATGGGAATCAAGAATGTAGACATCAACTGTTTATGATTAGGTCTGTGAGACTAAGACCAGGCTGCCATGAACCAACATTGACCTTAAGGGGATTAACAGAGGGAGCAACAGGGATGAGTTGGACTCACAGAACCTAAGAGTTAATCTATCAGTAAAGAGAAAAACAATATCTGAAAACAGCTCATTGAAAAGTGAATAAACGGTCTGAGACGTGTATTGATTAGCACTGCACAGACCCATTTATAACGGTCGCGTGATATGATGCGAAATAGGGCCGGAAATGTGTTTCTAACGCATTCGGCTGGAGAACTGGAATGTGTTAACTTCGACAGACAAAATTGTATTATTGTAACAGTTTCTACGAAAGACTGTATTGTGTAAGAACCATTATATTAGTTAACGAAGTTGTCTGAATTCGACAGTGAATCAATAACCATCTTTCAGCAACTTCAGTCATATTATGCAACCATTGTGGACGATGTTACACTGTTAACTTGGGGTCACAGGACATGGGTCCAATGTTTGGTTGGTGTGTTTGGACCAGAGCCCAACGGAAGTGATAGACGTTTTACATCTTTGACAATTGACATTCTTGTTAACAGCTATAGGATGGCAAATAATGCTTTGACGACAGGGGCACACGATTTCTAGGGCCTCCGGGTAGAATTGCCATGTATGTAAATACGTAACATGCAGAATAACCCGTTGGGTGGGATAAAACATGGTGGTGCATGGAATTTTGGTCATCGCGAGTCACAATTAAAATTTACTGTAAACTGAGACGCAAGCTTCTGGGTCATTCGGTCTTAACTGTGAACAATCAGAATTGTCTACTGGTGTCCTTTGTTCTAGAGTCAGTATACTCAATTCTACGTAAATAACAGTATGGCAATCATGGGGGATACGCAGCTGTTACAAATATCCTCTCCAGGCACCTTCCCACTCTCCGGGCTGTGGCATTTCTGAGAAACCTTATCCAGTGCTGGGGTTAGCGCGGAGGGTGGGAAGGTGACTGGAGAGGATAATTATGACAGCAGCGTTGTGGGGGTTGCAGGTGGCAGCTCAGAGAAGGGATAGGTGAGATGTTGTGCTTCCACTAACAGACTGGGTGCTGTGAGCAGCTGTCGGCCAAATGGTTAGCCTGATGGGGAACAACACTGGTTATGGGGAAAGCTAATCTACGCGCAAAAATCAGCCCAGTGCACTAAAAGTAGTGGCATGTGTGTGGACAACGCTTGAGTTCACAGCCAGCGAACGAGAAAAAAAAACATCCTGATAGTCACGAAGAGGGAAGAGATCAGCTTAGGGAATGTGTATGTGCGTGTTATCTGTGTGCTTGATGGAATGTGTATGTGCCTGTTATCTGTGTGCTTGATGGAATGTGTATGTGCCTGTTATCTGTGTGCTTGATGGAATGTGTATGTGCGTGTTATCTGTCTGCTTGATGGAATGTGTATGTGCGTGTTATCTGTGTGCTTGATGGAATGTGTATGTGCCTGTTATCTGTATGCTTGATGGAATGTGTATGTGCGTGTTATCTGTGTGCTTGATGGAATGTGTATGCGCGTGTTATCTGTGTGCTTTATGGAATGTGTATGTGCGTGTTATCTGTGTGCTTGATGGAATGTGTATGTGCCTGTTATCTGTGTGCTTGATGTATGCTATGTTTGCTGTACCTTGTGTGTGCTTGATGTGTGCTGTGTTTGCTGTACCTTATTCTTAGCCGCACACCTTTAGACATCAATATGGATATATTTAATCAGAGCAGCGGTCAACTTGAACTTGTTGATATCCCCATGGAATTGATGTTAAAAAAGAACGGGTGTATTAATTAACTGACCTACTGACTGTTTGCAATTTTAATTGTTTGATGTACTAATTTTTTCCCCACCTATGCACCCTTTGTGTACTGCTTAGGATGTGTCTTTCCCTAACTTTACACACGTCATCTTTATGTGCTAACTACATGTGTTTCCCCACCTACACACTTGTCTCCTGTATGTGCTAACTACATGTGTTTCCCCACCTACACACTTGTCTCCTGTATGTGCTAACTACACGTGTTTCCCCACATATATACTTGTCTCCTGTATGTGCTAACTACGTGTTTCCCCACCTATACACTTGTCTCCTGTATGTGCTATACACGCGTGTTTCCCCACCTATACACTTGTCTCCTGTATGTGCTAACTACACCTGTTTCCCCACCTACACACTTGTCTCCTGTATGTGCTAACTACACATGTTTCCCCACCTATACACTTGTCTCCTGTATGTGCTAACTACACGTGTTTCCCCACATATATACTTGTCTCCTGTATGTGCTAACTACACGTGTTTCCCCACATATATACTTGTCTCCTGTATGTGCTAACTACACGTTTCCCCACCTATACACTTGTATCCTGTATGTGCTAACTACACGTGTTTCCCCACCTACACACTTGTCTCCTGTATGTGCTAACTACACGTGTTTCCCCACATATATACTTGTCTCCTGTATGTGCTAACTACGTGTTTCCCCACATATACACTTGTCTCCTGTATGTGCTAACTACGTGTTTCCCCACCTATACACTTGTCTCCTGTATGTGCTATACACGCGTGTTTCCCCACCTATACACTTGTCTCCTGTATGTGCTATACACGCGTGTTTCCCCACCTATACACTTGTCTCCTGTATGTGCTAACTACACGTGTTTCCCCACATATACACTTGTCTCCTGTATGTGCTAACTACGCGTGTTTCCCCACATATACACTTGTCTCCTGTATGTGCTAACTACACGTTTCCCCACCTATACACTTGTCTCCTGTATGTGCTATACACGCGTGTTTGACCACCTATACACTTGTCTCCTGTATGTGCTAACTACACATGTTTCCCCACCTATACACTTGTCTCCTGTATGTGCTAACTACGTGTTTCCCCACCTATACACTTGTCTCCTGTATGTGCTAACTACGTGTTTCCCCACCTATACACGTGTCTCCTGTATGTGCTAACTACACATGTTTCCCCACATATACACTTGTCTCCTGTATGTGCTAACTACGTGTTTCCCCACCTACACACTTGTCTCCTGTATGTGCTAACTACGTGTTTCCCCACCTACGCACTTGTCTCCTGTATGTGCTAACTACACATGTTTCCCCACCTATACACTTGTCTCCTGTATGTGCTAACTACGTGTTTCCCCACCTATACACTTGTCTCCTGTATGTGCTAACTACACGTGTTTCCCCACATATACACTTGTCTCCTGTATGTGCTAACTACACCTGTTTCCCCACCTACACACTTGTCTCCTGTATGTGCTAACTACACATGTTTCCCCACCTATACACTTGTCTCCTGTATGTGCTAACTACGTGTTTCCCCACCTATACACTTGTCTCCTGTATGTGCTAACTACACGTGTTTCCCCACATATACACTTGTCTCCTGTATGTGCTAACTACACCTGTTTCCCCACCTACACACTTGTCTCCTGTATGTGCTAACTACGTGTTTCCCCACCTACACACTTGTCTCCTGTATGTGCTAACTACACCTGTTTCCCCACCTATACACTTGTCTCCTGTATGTGCTAACTACGTGTTTCCCCACCTATACACTTGTCTCCTGTATGTGCTAACTACACGTGTTTCCCCACATATATACTTGTCTCCTGTATGTGCTAACTACACCTGTTTCCCCACCTACACACTTGTCTCCTGTATGTGCTAACTACACATGTTTCCCCACATATACACTTGTCTCCTGAATGTGCTAACTACACGTGTTTCCCCACATATACACTTGTCTCCTGTATGTGCTAACTACGTGTTTCCCCACCTATACACTTGTCTCCTGTATGTGCTAACTACGTGTTTCCCCACATATACACTTGTCTCCTGTATGTGCTAACTACACGTGTTTCCCCACATATACACTTGTCTCCTGTATGTGCTAACTACACGTGTTTCCCCACATATACACTTGTCTCCTGTATGTGCTAACTACGTGATTCCCCACCTATACACTTGTCTCCTGTATGTGCTAACTACGTGTTTCCCCACATATACACTTGTCTCCTGTATGTGCTAACTACGCGTGTTTCCCCACAGATACACTTGTCTCCTGTATGTGCTAACTACGTGTTTCCCCACATATACACTTGTCTCCTGTATGTGCTATACACGCTTGTTTCCCCACATATACACTTGTCTCCTGTATGTGCTAACTACGCGTGTTTCCCCGCATATACACTTGTTTCCTGTATGTGCTAACTACACGTGTTTCCCCACATATACACTTGTCTCCTGTATGTGCTAACTACGTGTGTTACCCCACCTACACACTTGTCTCCTGTATGTGCTAACTACGTGTTTCCCCACATACACACTTGTCTCCTGTATGTGCTAACTACGTGTTTCCCCACCTATACACTTGTCTCCTGTATGTGCTAACTACGCGTGTTTCCCCACATATATACTTGTCTCCTGTATGTGCTAACTACACGTTTCCCCACCTATACACTTGTCTCCTGTATGTGCTAACTACGCGTGTTTCCCCACATATACACTTGTCTCCTGTATGTGCTAACTACGCGTGTTTCCCCACATATACACTTGTCTCCTGTATGTGCTAACTACACATGTTTCCACACATATATACTTGTCTCCTGTATGTGCTAACTACACATGTTTCCCCACATATACACTTGTCTCCTGTATGTGCTAACTACGTGTTTCCCCACCTATACACTTGTCTCCTGTATGTGCTAACTACACGTGTTTCCCCACATATACACTTGTCTCCTGTATGTTCTAACTACGCGTGTTACCCCACCTACACACTTGTCTCCTGTATGTGCTAACTACGTGTTTCCCCACATACACACTTGTCTCCTGTATGTGCTAACTACGTGTTTCCCCACCTATACACTTGTCTCCTGTATGTGCTAACTACGCGTGTTTCCCCACATATATACTTGTCTCCTATATGTGCTAACTACACGTTTCCCCACCTATACACTTGTCTCCTGTATGTGCTAACTACGCGTGTTTCCCCACATATACACTTGTCTCCTGTATGTGCTAACTACGTGTTTCCCCACATATACACTTGTCTCCTGTATGTGCTAACTACACATGTTTCCCCACATACACACTTGTCTCCTGTATGTGCTAACTACGTGTTTCCCCACCTATACACTTGTCTCCTATATGTGCTAACTACGTGTTTCCCCACATATACACTTGTCTCCTGTATGTGCTAACTACACGTGTTTCCCCACATATACACTTGTCTCCTGTATGTGCTAACTACACGTGTTTCCCCACATATACACTTGTCTCCTGTATGTGCTAACTACGTGATTCCCCACCTATACACTTGTCTCCTGTATGTGCTAACTACGTGTTTCCCCACATATACACTTGTCTCCTGTATGTGCTAACTACGCGTGTTTCCCCACAGATACACTTGTCTCCTGTATGTGCTAACTACGTGTTTCCCCACATATACACTTGTCTCCTGTATGTGCTATACACGCTTGTTTCCCCACATATACACTTGTCTCCTGTATGTGCTAACTACGCGTGTTTCCCCACATATACACTTGTTTCCTGTATGTGCTAACTACACGTGTTTCCCCACATATACACTTGTCTCCTGTATGTGCTAACTACGTGTGTTACCCCACCTACACACTTGTCTACTGTGTGTGCTAACTACGTGTTTCCCCACATACACACTTGTCTCTTGTATGTGCTAACTACGTGTTTCCCCACCTATACACTTGTCTCCTGTATGTGCTAACTACGCGTGTTTCCCCACATATATACTTGTCTCCTGTATGTGCTAACTACACGTTTCCCCACCTATACACTTGTCTTCTGTATGTGCTAACTACGCGTGTTTCCCCACATATACACTTGTCTCCTGTATGTGCTAACTACGCGTGTTTCCCCACATATACACTTGTCTCCTGTATGTGCTAACTACACATGTTTCCCCACATATATACTTGTCTCCTGTATGTGCTAACTACACATGTTTCCCCACATATACACTTGTCTCCTGTATGTGCTAACTACGTGTTTCCCCACCTATACACTTGTCTCCTGTATGTGCTAACTACACGTGTTTCCCCACATATACACTTGTCTCCTGTATGTGCTAACTACGCGTGTTACCCCACCTACACACTTGTCTCCTGTATGTGCTAACTACGTGTTTCCCCACATACACACTTGTCTCCTGTATGTGCTAACTACGTGTTTCCCCACCTATACACTTGTCTCCTGTATGTGCTAACTACGCGTGTTTCCCCACATATATACTTGTCTCCTATATGTGCTAACTACACGTTTCCCCACCTATACACTTGTCTCCTGTATGTGCTAACTACGCGTGTTTCCCCACATATACACTTGTCTCCTGTATGTGCTAACTACGTGTTTCCCCACATATACACTTGTCTCCTGTATGTGCTAACTACACATGTTTCCCCACATACACACTTGTCTCCTGTATGTGCTAACTACGTGTTTCCCCACCTATACACTTGTCTCCTGTATGTGCTAACTACGTGTTTCCCCACATACACACTTGTCTCCTGTATGTGCTAACTACGTGTTTCCCCACCTATACACTTGTCTCCTGTATGTGCTAACTACGCGTGTTTCCCCACCTATACACTTGTCTCCTGTATGTGCTAACTACATGTTTCCCCACCTGTTTCCCCACATATACACTTGTCTCCTGTATGTGCTAACTACGCGTGTTTTCCCATCTATACACTTGTCTCCTGCATGTGCTAACTACGTGTTTCCCCACCTACACACTTGTCTCCTGTATGTGCTAACTACACATGTTTCCCCACATACACACTTGTCTCCTGTATGTGCTAACTACGTGTTTCCCCACATACACACTTGTCTCCTGTATGTGCTAACTACACGTGTTTCCCCACCTATACACTTGTCTCCTGTATGTGCTAACTACATGTTTCCCCACCTGTTTCCCCACATATACACTTGTCTCCTGTATGTGCTAACTACGCGTGTTTCCCCACCTTTACTCTCGTTTTCTGTTTGTGCTATACACTCGTTTCTCCGGCTATATTTCTTCTGTATGTGCTATACACGCGTGTTTCCCCACCTATATTTCTTCTTTAAGTGCTATACGTTTTCTGTATGTGCTATACACACGTGTTTCCCCGCCTATACTTCTTCTTTATGTGCTATAAACGCGTTTCCCCACTTATACACTCTTCTTCTTTACGTTCTGTACACACGTGTTTCTTCACCTATGCACTCTTCTTCTGTATGTGCTATGTGAGTGTGCTTCTCCACCCATACTCTCTTCTTATGTGCTATATATGCCAGTTTCCCCAATCTATGCATTTTTGTAATGTGTGTTTATTTTTTAAGACAGCTTCCAGGTTTATGCACTCTCCCCCTGTTCTAACCATTTATGCGTGTTTCCCTACCTATGCACTCTTCACCTTTCTAACTACACACATATAAAAGAAGAACATCGCACACTACAGTACACCCACCCGAGCACGCGCACGCTCAATGTCTTCAGCACATGACTGCATAAATTAACATCGATCTTCAGTCACCCGGAGACAGAAAAACAAAGCACGGATGTGACATTTCGGTTCCTTCTTTCTTTCTTAGTCACGCGGTGATAATTATGCATATTTGTTATAACTGCCGTGTGTTTACGTTCTCGTGACGACGAACTATGGTCTTACAGTGTACAAAGAGATTGACACGTGGACGCCATACCCACGTGACCGTTGCACATCTATATTTGCCAGTTATGAACTTTACAAACCAATGACTTAAACTGGCAATCTGTCAGTATAATTCCGGTCTGGACGAGAATGGATTATACATAAGACAGGCATCAGTGTAGTTACTGCTTTAGGCGGTGGTGTTGATGTGAATTACATGCCTCTGTGCTTCTGCACATCCTTTTCAGTTTGCATCCAACTAGACAGAAAATGCAGACAAGAAAACCCGGCAGCTGTGGAGGCGGAAGTACAAGCGTTGATTTTCGAGAATTCGCTAGACGGTGATGCTGTCATTTACACAGATGGGCCATGTGAGATGCTCATGGGCCTTTACGGCTCAGGCCGGAGGGAGAATTGTGAAGGAGGACTCTGGTGCTTTTGCTGAGACCACAAGTAGCCTGACTATGGAAGTCATGGCAGTAAGTAAAGCAATAACATGGCTCGAGACACAGACATTCACTAGGGCATGTTTCCTTTGCAACTCAACGAACATGCTCAAGAGGATAGAGATGGGGGGGGGGGGGGAGAATCCGAAGAGAATGGTTGCTATCTCTGGAGCGGTCTCGGCTGGCAACGATTAGTTTCATCTTCGTGTCAGGGCATGCGGGAGTACAAGGGAATGAGCGGGCTGACAAGCTGGCAGGTAACGCTACTGTGGAGGGCGGACGAGCCATGGACCAGGCTGATATTCTGAATGCTCTACGAGAAGTAATACTTTTTCGAGAACCAAGTGATGACTGTGAATCTACAACCATGGTCAGGCTGCGAGAACAGCAAATTAAAAGAGGGGTGGCCAAACAAAAACACTACGCAGGAAGCCAAAGAAGACTGATAAACCAACACAGAACTGGTGTCGTTAGCCGCTACACGCTGCGGGATTTGCTGAGGAGGGGATCCGAGCACTTATGGACTGAATGGTTCGATATGCAATTAGGATGATCCGTCGACTAACTAACTAACTAACTAACTAACTAACTAACATTGCTTTCTGAGCGACCGGCTCACATACCCCTTAGTTACTGACGCGGAGAGAACCGCTAACAATTCTCGCCCAACGTCACGTTACTTACGAGAGTATACGAGATTACGGAGAAAGTCATGTAACCTCTAGACCAGGGACGCCGGCTGTATAATGTAACAAAACAAGAAAATCAATCATCATGTGTTTATGTTCTACCGAAGCAGGCTTGAAAACGGCGAAAAGAGCATTCACACAGCTGTGTCAGTAGCCTTAGTAGACATCTTTTAAATGAAGAGACATCGCGATTTTCAGTCGATGTTTACGGCATCCAGGAGTAGGGTGTATGTGGGGTTAAAGCGCAACTTGCAACAGTTTCTCTAGAACTTCATTAATTGTGTAATTGGCTCCTTTTCAAACAAGCCAAGCTCACCAAATATCTTAAATATAGCAGCGAAATGTTACACAGAATATGTTCTGCTGTATAGTTGTGAATCCTAGAACATAAACGATCAAATTAGGAAGAGTTTGTAGGCAACAGGGATGTGGTTTCTGAGACGAATGTTGCTAATACCTTGGACTGCCGGAGTAAATAATAACGAATATCCGGAAGAGGCTTAATGAAAGAAGAACATATGATACAACTATCAGAAAAATGCAAACAATTGTCTTCGCTCACGTCATGAAAAGATAGGCACTGAAAAACCTCGTGACCACTGGAAAGATCGGCGGTAGAAGAGGTTGACCGAGAGACATGATGTTGGACGGCCCTGGATGGGGACAGAGAGGATCATCATCAACACAAATGATCCAGAACACCAAAGACCGGGATCTGTGGAGAGACATAAGCGCCTACGCTATTTGGCAGGACACATGATTATGATCTTTTAACATCTCGTCTAACGTATAATCCCCTTCTTTTTGCGTTCGCTGTGAACTCAAGCGTAGTCCATACAGTGCTCCAACTACTTCTAGTGCACTGGACTTATTTTTGCGTGTGGATTAGCTTTCCCTATTACCAGTGTCCCTCGCCATCAGGTGAACCCACTCCTGGGGTACTTTTCATCCCCATGTCAAGGACGAGAAGTCAACATTTTTGTCCAACTGACCAGTTTAGTAGTTGAACCCGCTACCTCTGCATCAGCGCAACGGAAATGTTAGAAGGAGGGCTCTTATCCATTGGGCTATGCTGACCTGTGTATAATCTTCTTCTATCTGCTGAGCTGTACATTGCGCTGGAGGATCATCGTATTACTCTTGGCCATTTAACCATGGACAATAATCTTCTACTACATGTGGAGTGCATGGGCACGTCTTGAAATGTGTGACACCATTTACTCGTATCCGATATAGGAGGCACGTGACATCTTTGAACATGTCATGAGAAGTTTCGCAATATAATATGCTTATTAATTACGATGACAATTGAGAGAGAGAGAGAGAGAGAGAGAGAGAGAGAGAGAGAGAGAGAGAGAGAGAGAGAGAGAGAGAGAGAGAGAGAGAGAGAGAGGGAAGGATGGGGAGGGTGGAGACGAGAGATTAGACACAACGGCATTATATCATTAATGAATACATGTATAAATGGTATCTTGCAAAACAGCAGGAAGTGGACAGATACAATAACCAGCGTGTGTATTACAAGAATCCTAATGCAAGTCTTCAACAAAACGTGATTTTGATTTCACGTGCTCTGCACACCATGGGCCAATGGTTGCTCCCTTTAATATCAGACAGCCAAATGAAGCATCATAATCTCAGAGGACAACAGTTTAGGAACCTATAGAATGATTCAGTTTTATACAAAACAAAATATTCTGGAGAATAATCTCAGAGGACAAAAGTTTAGGAACCTATAGAATGATTCAGTTTATCCTATACAACATATTCTGGAGAATAACCTCAGAGGTCAACAGTTTAGGAACCTATGTAATGATTGAGTTCTAACCTATACAAAATATTTTGGAGAATAATCTCAGAGGTCAGAAGTTTAGGAACCTATAGAATTATTCAATTCTAGCCTATACAGAATATTCTGAAGAATAATCTCTGAGGACAACAATTTAGGAACCTATAGAATGCTTCGCGAATTCCTTGGACTGCCAGAGTAACTAACGACGACTGCCTGAAACAGGCTAACGAAAGTAGAACATTATGTACAACAATAAGACAGAGACAAACAGCTTTCCTCGGTCATGTGATGAGAAGAGAGGCATTGGAGAACATCGTAACAACTGGAAAGATCGAGGGGAAGAGAGGCAGAGGTAGACCAAGAGAAGTGATGCTGGATGGATTGAGACGGTGGCATGGAGGAATATCAGCAGCAGAGTTGATCCAGAAAACCAAAGACCGAGATCAATGGAGAGCCATGAACGCCTACGCCAGCCGGCACGGCACTTGATGATGATGATGATATAATGCTTCAGTTCTAGCCTACACAAAGTATCCTGTGGAATATTCTCAACTGAACGCTACAAGAACCTGGTTCTATATAAATAACAAATTCTCCATTTCCCTCAAAACATCAAACAGAAAAGTTACGTCCATAAGCAATGCTTTTATTATTTTAAGAATTAGAAACAACTAACATATACACTTATATATACACGTATCTTCATATAGCTGCTGATATTATCCTACTGTATCCACATATCTTTCTATCAGCTCAACAAATCAACAAACAGCACCTTTGTTCACGTTTTGCTCTGACCATAGTGCCATGACTTGCACGGACTAGCATGACTGTTGTCATCAAATGACATAATAAACTGCAAGCATGCCTCACGTTATTACCAATCATCATCATCATCATCATCATCATCATCATCATCATCATCATCATCCAGTTGCTTGTCCAGTTCATAACGCTGCTCTCATAGTTTCATAATTGCGGTCAATCACTGTTGTAGTTGTGTGTCAATGATCTATCGTAAACCTCATACCAGGTCACTGTTGCTGTTGTGTGTCAATGATCTATCATAAGTCACATACCAACTCTCTGTTGCTATCGTGTGTCAATGATCTATCATAAGTCACATACCACCTCTCTGTTGATATCGTGTGTCAATAATATATCATAAGCCACATACCATGTCTCTGCTGATATCGTGTGTCAATGATCTATCATAAGTCACATACCTCCTCTCTGCTGCTATCGTGTGTCAATGATCTATCACATCATCAATCCATCCATGTTGTGGTCTTCTTTTCCGCGTCCTCTGAACACTTTCCTCCAAATTTGTCTTTTCGAGACATTCATGACTTTTAAGAAGCCCAACATATTTTTCTTCAATTATACTCTGGGTCTTGTATTAATAATTACATTTCTTGAGATATGTTTGGTCTCTGTTTTTGTTCTAATGAATGTTTATACATCTTGTAACGCTTATATTGATAAGAGAGACGAATGGAGACGGATTGTATCTGCAGCAAAGAACCTCAATGGCTCGGAACGCTGAAGAAGAAGACGAAGAAGAAGAACGCTTATATTAAAATACGCATGTGACCCTTTTAGCAACCGTCTCCGTGGCAAAGGATTTACGGACACGATTCGTAATCCCGTATACCCGGTCTCGAAACACAGCGGTACTGGTTGAAAGTAAACTTGCCCAGGAATTATGAACAGCCGAAAATGCTGGGGTTGACTGCTATATCCTGTAAAGGACATGCAATGAACTAACCCTTTTAGCTGATTTGATAGATGTCCAAGTTCCACAGAGGCTGTGGATTGGTTCCACTCCGCATAACGGCAAACAACGTGCCGAGAGCGTCGCACAAATCACCTGCCGAGAACGTCGCACAGACCAAGGTCGAAAGCGTCGGACAAACCAAATGCCGAGAACGTCGCACAAACCAAGTGCCGAGGACATCGCACAAACCAAGTGCCGAGAACATCGCACAAATCACCTGCCGAGAACGTCGCACAAACCAAGTGCCGAGAACGTCGCACAAACCAAGTACCGAGAACGTCGCACAAACCAAATGCCGAGAACGTCGCACAAACCAAGTGCCGAGAACGTCCCACAAACCAAGTGCCGAGAACGTCGCACAAATCACCTGCTGAGAACGTCGCACAAACCAAGTGCCGAGAACGTCGCACAAATCACCTGCCGAGAACGTCACACAAACCAAGTGCCGAGAATGTCGCACAAACCAAGTACCGAGAACGTCGCACAAACCAAATGCCGAGAACGTCGCACAAATCACCTGCCGAGAACGTCGCACAAACCAAGTGCCGAGAACGTCGCACAAACCAAGTGCCGAGAACGTCGCACAAACCAAGTACCGAGAATGTCGCACAAACCAAGTGCCGAGAATGTCGCACAAACCAAGTGCCGAGAACGTCGCACAAACCAAGTGCCGAGAATGTCGCCCAAACCAAGTGCCGAGAACGTCGCACAAACCAAGTGCCGAGAACGTCGCACAAACCAAGTGCCAAGAACGTCGCACAAACCAAGTTCCGAGAACGTCGCACAAACCAAGTGCCGAGAACGTCGCACAAATCACCTGCCGAGAACGTCGCACAAACCAAGTGCCGAGAACGTCGCACAAACCAAGTGCCGAGAACGTCGCACAAACCAAGTGCCGAGAACGTCGCACAAACCAAGTGCCGAGAACGTCGCACAAACCAAGTGCCGAGAACGTCGCACAAATCATCTGCCGAGAACGTCGCACAAATCAAGTGCCGAGAACGTCGCACAAACCAAGTGCCGAGAACGTCGCACAAATCACCTGCCGAGAACGTCGCACAAACCAAGTGCCGAGAACGTCGCACAAACCTAGTGCCGAGAACGTCGCACAAATCATCTGCCGAGAACGTCGCACAAATCACGTGCCGAGAACGTCGCAAAAACCATGTGCCGAGAACGTCGCACAAACCAAGTGCCGAGAACGTCGCACAAATCACCTGCCGAGAACGTCGCACAAACCAAGTGCCGAGAACGTCGCACAAACCTAGTGCCGAGAACGTCGCACAAATCATCTGCCGAGAACGTCGCACAAATCACGTGCCGAGAACGTCGCACAGACCAAGGTCGAAAGCGTCGGACAAACCAAATGCCGAGTACGTCGCACAAACCAAGTGCCGAGAACATCGCACAAACCAAGTGCCGAGAACGTCGCATAAATCACCTGCCGAGAACGTCGCACAAACCAAGTGCCGAGAACGTCGCACAAACGAAGTACCGAGAACGTCGCACAAACCAAATGCCGAGAACGTCGCACAAACCAAGTGCCGAGAACATAGCACAAACCAAGTGCCGAGAACATCGCACAAACCAAGTGCCGAGAATGTCGCACAAACCAAGTGCCGAGAACGTCGCACAAACCAAGTGCCGAGAATGTCGCACAAACCAAGTGCCGAGAACGTCGCACAAACCAAGTGCCGAGAACGTCGCACAAACCAAGTGCCGAGAACGTCGCACAAACCAAGTGCCGAGAACGTCGCACAAACCAAGTGCCGAGAACGTCGCACAAATCATCTGCCGAGAACGTCGCACAAACCAAGTGCCGAGAACGTCGCACAAACCAAGTGCCGAGAACGTCGCACAAATCACCTGCCGAGAACGTCGCACAAACCAAGTGCCGAGAACGTCGCACAAACCTAGTGCCGAGAACGTCGCACAAATCATCTGCCGAGAACGTCGCACAAATCACGTGCCGAGAACGTCGCAAAAACCATGTGCCGAGAACGTCGCAACAATCACCCTAGTTTCGGTGTTGTACCCCAGGGGTCTCCAGAAATTGCTGTCGCGGTCTTAATGACGCAGTCTGAAAACGAACCATGACCTTTACGACGGGAGGCAGATTGACTTCTCCACGGATACCACCATGTGGTTTTTGTGTAACTTATAACTTCATAGATATGAACAAACAACATCCACTGTATAGTGAAAACATATTACTTCGCAATATAACACATCAACACGTTGTCGTGGGTTGGTGGAAATGATTAATGTTGACCGAACACTTGTGTAGCAAGATGTGAGTTTGTGACGTGTGTTGAGAACAGCTTGCAGCCAGTGTTCTGTGTTGACTTCCGTGCCTACAGATTTGCTCATTCACGCTCGTCTCTATTTCGATGAACATCATCGGAGGAATAATAAATACAGGGTGTTTAAAATCAAAAACAGGAAATATATTATTGGATGAAGATGCTATAATGAAGAGTTGGAATGAGTATATGAGATGGAAGAAGGGAAGAATTAACAGAAAAAAAGTAACTTAGAAGGTCCACCTAATCTAAAAGAAGAATTCGATGACGCTGTCAAACGCATGAAGACAGAAAACACAGCTGGGTTAGATGGAATCACAATAGAAGAATTAGAAGTACTGGGAGAATTTGGAGTAGATATATTAACCAACATGTTGAATGATATTTACATCAGTGGATATTTACCAAGTGATATGCTGAAATATGTATTTATAGCTATACCAAAAAGACCAGGACCAATTGACTGCGAAAATTTTCGTACAGTTAACCTCACAAACCATGTCACTAAGCTTCTACTCAGAATTATAATGAGAAGAACAAAGAACAAAAAAGAAGATAAGAATGGAAATTAGTGAAGAACAGTATGGTTTTGTGGAAGGAATCATCACCATTATCATCATCCTCATCACCTTCCACTTCTGCTGTCAAGCGACGTGGGGAGAAATAATTTGCGTTCCAGCGCCCGGTGGGCGGCACTGGATAGTGTCATTCCGTGTGCTTGTACAATTTCTATGAGATGTCGTCAATCCATTTTCTTCTTGGGCGTCCTCGTGGTCTCGTCGCAGATGATCTTTTGTAAGACCAGTGATGGTAGTTGCTGGTGTTGCATTCTAACGAAATGGCCAAACCACTTGATCTTCTGTCTTTCAATAAATGTGGCACATAGTGTTGATCCCACAATCTGTCTGATAATAGTGTTTCTTACTCGGTCTCGGATTGTTAAGTTGGTAGCTCTCCTCAGGCATCCCATTTCGCAGGTGTTGATTTTGCGAAGGTTTGAGATTGGTAGCATAGAGTTGGTGTGAATATGCTGTTTATTATCTGTCGTTTTGCGGACATGGGTTTATTTGGATGTTTCAGTATGGGTGATAGTTGATATGTAAGTGCACTAGCTTTTTGACATCTGATTTCGATTTCTCTGTCCAATCTGCCATCTTCTGTGATCATACTTCCAAGATATTTGAATTCTTTAACTTGTTTCAGAATTGTGCTACTTATCTGTATACTTAGTGGGCCCTGCGATCTGCTAACTCGCATTACTTCGGTTTTGGTTGTATATATTCTCATATTGTATCTCCTGCATGTTGAACTCAGATTATTAATATGATTTTGCAGTCTTCCCTCGTCGCTATAAAACAGGCACTGATCGCCTGCAAATAGAAGTTCATTTATTTCCTGTGGATCAGTTGTTTCATCTGGAATAAAGAGTTCTAAATTTTCTGAATCTGGTCTGTCGAGACTTGCTTCTTTGGAAATTCTGTCCATGTAGATATTGAATAGCAGGGGAGAGAGCACACATCCCTGCCTCACTCCTGTATTGACTGTTAACATATCTGATATACCTTCTTGTGTTCTTACTGCACTTCGGCTCGAGTGGTACATGGCTATGATGTTTTCTTGCAGTTGCCCTTGTATCCCATAGTCTTCAAGGATGGTCCATAATTTGTATCTGTCTACTCTGTCCAAAGCCTTTTCCTGATCTACAAACACAATATTCTGCTGGTCACTATATTCGATAGTTTTTTCACACATTTGTCTAAGTGTAAATAATGCAACTGTTACCTTTCCGAAAACCGAATTGTACTTTGCTTAACTGTTGTTCAACTATGGGTCTAGCTCTTTGTTCCAATAGTTTTGCATACATTTTCCCTATATGGCTCAGGAGTGATATACCTCTGTATGTTTCGCACTCTCTCATATTGCCTGTCTTTTTCCATATTGGTACTATTATTGCCTTTTGCCAATCATCTGGGACTTTTCTTTCTTCCCATAGTTTAGTTTAGTTTAGTTTTAGTTTAGTCGTTGGATCAACATCAAGGCACACGGTTTAATCCATATGTGCTCCGTTTTCCTCCTAACTCAAACCTGAGTCTGGAGAAACTCAGCTCAATGCACGAACTCCGTTGCATCGGCGAGGATCCTGAAATACTTTGGGTAGATTTTTAACTCGAAATGTTGCCCGGGCAGCGACGTTAGGCTACTCTTTTACGATTTCCAACTGCGAAGGGACTTTTAACGTGCGCAACAATACACACTATATTAAAAAGTCTTGTTAGCCATTTAACTCCTGTTTCCCCACAGGCCTGAATAGCTTCTGTGGTTATTCCATCTGGACGTGGTGATTTGTTTTTAGGACTTTTCTGTATAACTGCTTTGACTTCTGCAGATATGAAATTTGGTTCTTGCTGTCCCTGGCTTTTAGGCACAAAAGTGAGGTTTTCTATGTTATGTGTGGGGTTAAGTAGTTCTTGAAAGTATTCTGCCCACCTTGCTAGTCTTTGTTGTGGATTAAACATCGGTATACCTCTTTTGTTGTTTATGAAGGTGGTTGGTTTGTGGCATGCATCTCTGTTTCTCATTGTGTTGACACGTTTATAAATTTCTCTTGGGCAGTCGTTGCTAAGGGTCGCCATCTGTTCACCGTATATTCTCCAGGATTCATCTTTAGATGCTCTAATTGTTCGTTTGGCATTATGTCGTGCTATTCTATAAGTAACATAGTCTTGTTCAGATTTAGTTGTGATCCACTTGTTTGAACGCTACCTTCTTTTTTAATATGCTTTCTTTAACTTCCTTGTTCCACAAGGCTGTTCTTAATCTTTTGTCCTGTCCTACTTTCTTTGTCCACATTTATTTTTCAGTGTGTCGAGCATGGCAGCCTTGAAACATGTCCATTCCTTATCTACGTTTGAGTGGTCATCAGGGATGTTCTTATGTAGGTTTTTGATTTATTTGAATAACGAAGACACATTTCGCTGCATCTCGTCAGGTACATACTGCAGAAATCACTCAACTTACGTGAATTAATTAGATAAATCCTTCAAACTGAAATATACACATTTTACACTTCAGCTTGAGTAATCCATCCAATCGCTTCACTGTTGGTAATGGGAGGTGACGTTTCATCACGGGAAAACATTGTTTTGAATTCCTGACATATATTTGTGCTTCCTTGATTATACTAAGACATTTGATAAAGTAAAACATGATGAACTGATTAAAATGTTCGAAGATATTAACATTTATGGGAAAGATTTAAGAATAATAAAGAACATTTATGGGAACCAAGTAACAGCAATTAAAATGGGAAATAAAGGAGGAATTATAAACAAATAAGGCTGGGAGTACTACAGTGATGTGTCTTGTCACCGGATCTCTTCTCCCTCTATAGTGAAGTAATAGTGAGAGAGATCAAAGAAAAGCCAGGAATAATATTCGGAGGTTATAATATAAACAATAAACACTATGCAGATGACACAGTATTGGTGGCAGATAAATCAACAGACCTACAACAATTCTTGGACATTGTAGTAACAGAGAGTGCAAAGAAAGGACTCTCCTTGAATATCAAGAAAACATTAATAATGGTGATATCAAAGAAAATGTGACACCATGAAGCGAAATCGAAATAGAAGGGACAATTCTTAACCAAGTGGATACTTTTAAATACCTAGGGGCATTTATAACACCAGATGGAAGATGCACAATAGAGATTAAGAGCAGAACAGGGCAAGCAAAAGCTGTGTTTCAGAAAATGAAGAGTATCTTATGCAATAAGTCACTATCATTGAATGTAAGAAAGAGAGTGCTGAAGTGCTATATAAAACCTGTTTTGTGGTATGGCTGTGAACTGTGAAAAGTAAATGAACAAATTAGGAAGATCTTGGAAAGAACAGAGATGTGGTTGCTGAGACGAATGTTGCGAATTCCTTGGACTGCCAGAGTAACTAACAACGATTGCCTGAAAGAGGCTAATGAAACTAGAACACTATATACAACAATAAAAAAGAGACAAACAGATTTCGTTGGTCATGTGATGAGAAGAGAGGCACTGGAGAACATCATAACAACTGGAAAGATCGAGGGGGAAAGAGGCAGAGGCAGACCAAGATAAATGATGCTGGATGGATTGCGACGGTGCATGGATGAATATCATCAGCAGAGTTGATCCAGAACACCAAAGATCGAGATCTGTGGAGAGTCATGAACGCCTATGCCATCAGACATGACACTCGATGACATACATCATAGCCCTGCTACATACACTTTGTATGTAGGACATTGTGAACAATAAGTACATGACGTCTTCAAACAAAATGTGTTAAAACATTCATTACATTAGTTACAATAGTCACTGTTATGGTATAACGCTGGTTTGGAGAAGCTGGAAAGTACCAATGAAGTATTCATTATAACAGGTGTTGGAAATGCCCTCCACGGGCTTCAAGACATGACTGTACACGTGTCTTCATATTGTAAAATACCTTCTGCAAAATGTATGTTGTTATTTCCGTGTTTATGGACTGCCATTTCGAAACACGTGTTCAACCAAAAACATTATTTCTTCTGTTGATAACTCCATTCTGTTTGGAGTGCAAAAAATTACTCCAGGAGACGACAGCCATTCGCTGCATATTGCTTTACAGTGGATCTTGGAGCACATTTTTTGATGACGTCATGTACTTCATTTTTCAAATTTGTTCTTACATACAAAGTGTAGTAAGACTTTACACACACCCAGTATATATAACGAAAGCAGACAGCCATTCAAATAAGAATCTGACTGGTAGCAGGTTTCGCATATTTTGGGCACGTAATAATCATATGAATTTAAACAGTTGTCAAAACAAAACAAAAATACAAGCTGTCAAACCTACACTCCACAGCATGAAAAGATAGAGCATCTAACGGAACAAACAACAACAGGTCAACACTGGTGCATGGCGCACAAGCATGGCCAATAAACAATCCCTCAGAAGATGAAACAGAAGATATAGAAATGTGCATTTTCAGAACAATGTAACCGAACGTAAAGACATTTAGAATCCCGTATAGGCTGGGAATAAAAATATAGTTGGCAAGATATAAACAGTCAAATGACATCGTTTGAACAGCAGGGCACACTGACGACAATCATGCTGGAATGAAAGATCGAAATCGCCGCGAGCAAGGGGTAACCAGTAATACAATTGTGGAATGATAACAAAGTTACAGAAGATGAGGGGGACATGTGTGAGTGTATCAACAGAGCGTGAGTTGGGCAGTGATACAAGGGGGAAGTTAACAACAGGATGGACAAAGAGCAGTATTTCGGAGTATACGACGATAGCAGCAGACAGAAAGCGTTTGAGATTCACTGCAGCCAATGTCTTCGGGGAAATGGCACTTGATCGATGATGTCTTTCCTTTAGCTGCATTTTTCAGCTGCAACCATGACCAATTTTACAAGCTTTTCCTTGGCCTGAAATAATTGTTGAGCGACATGTCTCACAGTTTTTGTTGAGCTGTACGTCTTACACTTCCTGTTGAGCTTACATCTCAGAGTTCCTGTTGATCTGTACGACTGTACATCTCACAGATCCTGTTGAGCTATACATCTATACGTCTCACTGCTCCTGTTGAGCTAAACGTCTTAGAGCTTCTGTTAAACCACACATCATACAAGTCATGTTGAGCCAGTAACATCTCCGGGAGAGAAACAATTTTACTACAACCTGCCCCGCTCCCAGTGAAAGCCCGTAGACAGAACCCGTCGCTAGCATGTACAAGACATTTCAGGCTCTATCTCTTACAGACAACCCGCATCTTCCATGACTGTTTCCTCGGTAGACTCTCTTATGAGGAATACAGTGTTGGTATTGCTGCTGTTAGTCTCACTGTACCGTTGAGACAGAATTTGCAGTTAAACTGTTCTACGCTGTCAGCAATGCAGGAAATCAGCCTCGCTGTTCACCACATAACAGTCTCTAAAATGAATCCACCTCTTGCAGCGCCACCGTGTTAACAACACCGCCAGCTTCGTTAGAACGAGCTTTGATTCGAGCTGCCGCCTCTGCTCGCACATGTAAGTCCTCTGGGGCGTTCTCAATGTTGATTAATTTGTTGTACTGGCGCCATCTGAGGCACAGCTGCAAGTACATCTTACACTGCACATACATGAACACAAGACCACCGGTAAATCCTATTGCCACTACAATTAACTTGGTCCAGAACGGCCAGTCCAGCGTGCCGGCATTGACCTCCTCGGTGGTGCGGTCAATGAGAACATACAGCGACCAGATCACGCAGGTGATGGCGATCACGTGGAATGTCACAGAACAAACAATCTTCCGCCGTTCGGCAACGGTCATGTCCAGCCTCTCCCACTGAAATGAAAATAAATGATACAAGTTACTAGGCAATGGCTGCCGTGTATACGGAGTGACATAAGAAAGGGGTTTCACAACAACATACCACTGACAAAGACATAAATACCACACATCCTAGCAATGCTGAACAGCCATAGACAGCACCTTTCTTCAGAGTCACTGCTTCAGTTTACAATTCCTCTTTCCGGTCCCCAACATGACGGATAGGCATTCGAACCGTTAAGTCTCCGGAGTGTTTATGCTTCTGGCTACGGTTTGCAGTCGCATTATCCTTATGTTGGACTGGTAGTGCATGGTTCCGTCGCACTGCTACTGAGTTGAGTGCGTGGCGCGACCATGTAGGCTGTGAATTTCGTTTGGTATATTTTAACATCTGTCCGCATCAGTTGTTGTAGCTTGAACTGCATGTTCGGAACGATGGCGGTCGGCCTGCCACTTCAAATTGACTGGAATTCCTTTTCTATTCACGAGTGCATTTTTTCTCAGAGACCCCTGAGGGTCGTCGCTGGAGCTATGGTGTTTGTGCTTTGTGCGATGCTTTCAGCGGGTGGCTCTGCCGAAAGGAACCGAGCTATATGGGATAAATTCGGGGGCAATGAAGTCGATCCTGTCGGCTTTTAATGCAGTAATGTGTGGCTGCTGATTTTCTAGTGACTGCCGCCTCCATCGATGTTGAATTCTATTTTCCTTGGAGGACTTTTGTGTTGGCATTCGGACGGCGGCATTATGTACAGTGTACCTGTGCCGGCTGTTGGCTTCTCGAAACTCCTATCTATTCTATTTTTCACATAGGGCAATGTGGAGCATTTTGTGTGATATTCACTGACATGGGAACGTAGCATAATGGAAACGATCGTGAAACTGGAGCCGCGACTAACTAACTGACCTCACGAATATCACCAACATCTGGCAACTTTATCAATCATATTCTTATCATTATCATTATGTGCCATCCCCGGCACAGCTGGCGATAATTGTTCTCCATGACTGTGTTTTCTGTGTTCTTGACAGACTAGGCCGCTGGTCGCCGCCAATGCCATTCTATCAACCTTATTCATTACTTTTGCACCCGTCCCGACCTCTGAACCTGATATCCTCATCCTTTGTGTTCATAACGTGACCAGCAGCGACGATTGTCTTTTTAATACGAGTAATCTAGTCTATGCATGGATGTGCATCCTGTAGTTTTTAGACATTGCCTTTCTCAGCCTTGCATCAGACTACCACCAATCAGTCTGTGAAGGAACCACATCTCTGTGGCATCTAGTTTCAGTCTTATCCTGATATTTGCGCCCATAATTCACAGACTTAAGTAGAATGAGCAGTATGATAATTATAAGGTTGGTCAGTTTGATGAGTGATGTTGAAGTCGTCTAACATGTCATTCCGCAGCCCCTGTTCTCTGCAGTTCTGTTCGGCGACGCCAGGGTGCCAGCGCACTTCATGCTTGTCTGATATACTTGCTTCTTGAACGTCTTCTTTCGCTTTGCTTTGATGTTCTACTTCCAGCTTGTCCGCTACAACACGTCATTTTCTCCTATTCTGACCAAACCAGAACGTATTGTGTAATTTCAATATTCATCTATTCCCGGTCCCGTCTACGTGAATTTGCTCATGTGATCAATTTTCTGTCCAGCTTACTCGATGAATTATGTGATAACACCGTATTCCAAAACATTTAATTTTTTCATCTGTTTTCCATGTCAATATTTCAGAGCCGTCAGTGCCAAGGGGCAGATACAGCGTGGTGATTATTCTTTATTGCAGCTCAATATTTGTGCTAGTTTGAGCTAGAAATGGTTTCTCTCAGAATACTATTACTATTGCTACTGCGATCCTAGATCTTATTTTAGCGTCTTACCTGCAGTTACCTTTATGCCAAATAGTCTTGCTGTGTCATTTATTGCGGTGAGCATTGATCATCTGAAAACTTTATAGCCCAAATTCCTTCACCATTGATTGTAATTCCCATGTGATATTTTCTAGCTGTTTCATCCACCCATATTCTCCAAATAGGCATAGAATATACTTGGAGTTATTAACCGTCCTTGCCCCAGTTCCTTTCTAATTGGGACTAGACGTGTTACTCATTTGCTGAGTTTTATATTCGCCATTTGGTTTTCATATAAGATCATAATTACTTTGATAATTAGCTTTTCTACTCCACGTAGTGCCATAACTGGAAGTAGTTGGTTCCATGAAAACCTGTCCAAAGGTCATTTCGTAATCGGTAGAGTCTGCGTTGTTGAATCCCTCTGTCTGCAAGAAGAACATCATTTGGTGTCTGATTCTTTGAAGAACACCTATTGACTTTTTTTTAAATACCATCCCTATCTAATAATCAATTCTCCTCTTGAATTTTTTGTTTTGTTTTCAGTAGTGGTTTTGAGGATGGAATATTACAATTATCCTACCATATTGGCTGCAGTACAGTGCGCAACGGTGTGTATACGGGTATAGCCAGATCTTACTGCCAGGGTTCCTCAGGATGTATACGTGTTCTCGCCATGGAAGAGTACTTCTCGGACTTTGCTCCTGTCGATTGGTATATTATCTATTTGCTAGCGCTGTGTATTTGGAGATTGAGCGAATACCGTGTGGTGAACGATTTCCGTCAATTCAGGCCCGCTTAAAATGTGGCTATTGTGCGTGATGTGATCGTCATTGATATACTGCTGCATTTTCTCTCCACCTCTCAGTTGTATGCTTTAGGCAAGTCAGAATGTTTCCATGTTTTTTCCTGGATTGTTCTCTCTTGAATCCCCGATGTTCTTAATAACTGCTAGTTTCATTTTATTGCCGCCTTTCCCTATTTGAATGTTCAGTTTATTCACAGAATTCTCCTACAACTGATTTGTTCTACTTTATACTGTCCACGGCATGCTCTATTTACTTGTATATATCGATACATGAAGCCTATAAGCGGGCACTCTCCCGCTGTTTATACTTCACCTCGGCACCGCAAGATACAAGAGGAAGATGATGAGATGAGACTTTCTTCCATATTACCCACTACTCAATATTTCACGTGTCATCAAAGTCTTCCTGTTGACTGCTTTCATTGTGGCTAATGTTCTCTCTGCTGCTCCTGTTGAAGTCACTAGCCTAAATCTCCACTTCTGTTCTTTAACTATGAAAAAGCGGGACACAGGGTGGGGTAGAGGAGTAATGACCTTGTCTTGCAATCATTTCACCTATCTTTATTTGGAAGCTGACCTTTGTTTCAAGCCCGTTAGTGTGAGCAGTTCCATTCTGGGTTTCTTAAATGTTCTCAGAGTTTTCTTCCAGAGCAGGGTAATTGGCATTTCATTGTAAGCTGCTTGTGGTTAGTATAAGAATATTAACATTTGCCCCACCACGCGCCACAGATTTCTCTCACTTGATTCCTAGAGGAAGTTCGGCCAGAGTGTAATCTGTTGTATATTTGTTCAGACTTGCTGGCTTTGTCTATGTATATATTTCCCTGTTGGGTACAGGTTGCCAGGCGACCGTTACTGTATACTTTTCTTGTTTACAGAATTTCTCTAATTGTTGCCCTCTTTCATTTGACGTTCGTGTCCATATTTACTTATAATATTTACTTCAAATCCTTCTCGTACTTTCACATTCCAGTTTCCCATTATAACACAATTTTCTGTTGCCTTAGCTGTTCTAATCATTTCTTCCAGAAATGTATTCTTATAGTTCCCTCCCATTATTTCATTATCATGTACTGTGGTAAACTATGAGTAGAGTGAACCCCGTGTCTACAATGCCTGAAGAGATTATAACAGCAAGTATTCTGTGCTTGTCGTGCACACATCTCTTATTCCTGCTGGAGGTCAACGTCGCCGAGATGTTAACGTGCTTGCTCTGAAACTTCCAGTGCGCTCAGGGTGGGGTGGTAGGTTAATTCCCAACACTGGTCACTTGGAATGAAACTTTGACCGCTTTGGAAACCAATGGCAAACTAGTGAACGTAAGATCGCCCAATCAATCAGAATGGACTAGAGATTGATGGCAACGTCCTGTAGAATACGTGCAAGTGATTCCTGCTGGTGTGTGTGTGTATATCACAAATACCACTCTCTCTTGTCCCTGTCTCAGTGTATGACATGGTGTTTCTTGTGTTGGTATTACCCTCATCTCTCCCTCTTGCCTCGCCCAGGCTAATGATGTTTATAGTCATTTCTTTCTTGGTGTTCTACAAATTACCCAGCTTCATCATTGTTCTGATGGTCATACGTATTATCCTAAACCCTGTTTTCTGATTGTCATGGGAAGGAATCTGTTGTACAAAATGTTCTTTGTCGGAGTGAATGCGGCCTTTGCTTGAGTGGTTCTACAACTTATATCTGTGTTGCTTGTTCCATCACTTATCATTGACCATGGATAGTATAATCTCTGTACATGTGTCAGTGTTATAGTATTTTACTGTCACCTTCAGGCATTGTGACGGAATTTTGGAGACATTCCAACTCACATACTTCGGTCTGTCAAGACTGTAAGGTGCCACTCACTCACATTTTGGATGTATATTCTTTTGTCCTGGCTATAACATTTGGTTTTGTGAAGTTTAGATTAAATCCTTTATATATTCTAGCACATTGGCAATTGTTTTATTCTTTGATGTATTCAAGTGCTAAGACTTCACATAACACGGATCCATCAATGGCGTACCCATGTACATAGCGTCATCTGCTGGATTTCCAGAGTGTTTTTTTTTTCTGGGAAAGTAACTGATAAATGCACTTCACTGTGAAGTGAGCCAGTGTGAAATAGCCCTACTTCACTGTGCAGTGAGCCAGTGGTGTGAAATAGCCCTACTTCACTGTGCGGTGAGCTAGTGTGAAATAGACCTACTTCACTGTGCAGTGAGCCAGTGGTGTGATATAGCCCTACTTCACTGTGCAGTGAGCCAGTGTGAAATAGCCCTACTTCACTGTGCAGTGAGCTAGTGTGAAATAGCCCTACTTCACTGTGCAGTGAGATAGTGTGAAATAGCCCTACTTTACTGTGCAGTGAGCTAGTGTGAAATAGCCCTACTTCACTGTGCAGTGAGCTAGTGTGAATTAGCCCTACTTTACTGTGCAGTGGGCTGGTGTGAAATAGCCCTACTTTAGTTTGCAGTAAGCTAGTGTGAAATAGCCCTACTTCACTGTGCAGTGAGCTAGTGTGAAATAGCGCTACTTTACTGTGCAGTGAGCTAGTGTGAAATAGCCCTACTTTACTGTGCAGTGAGCTAGTGTGAAATAGCCCTACTTCACTGTGCAGTGAGCTAGTGTGAAATAGCGCTACTTTACTGTGCAGTGAGCTAGTGTGAAATAGCCCTACTTCACTGTGCGGTGAGCTAGTGTGAAATATCCCTACTTCACTGTGCAGTGAGCTAGTGTGAAATAGCCCTACTTCACTGTGCAGTGAGCTAGTGTGAAATATCCCTACTTCACTATGCAGTGATCTAGTGTAAAATAGCCCTACTTCACTATGCAGTGAGCTAGTGTGAAATAGCCCTACTTCACTGTGCAGTGAGCCAGTGGTGTGACATAGCCCTACTTCACTATACAGTGAGCAAGTGTGAAATAGCCCTACTTCACTGTACAATGAGCCAGTGGTGTGACATAGCCCTACTTCACTATGCAGTGAGCTAGTGTGAAATAGCCCTACTTCACTGTGCAGTGAGCCAGTGGTGTGAAATAGCCCTACTTTACTGTGCAGTGAGCTAGTGTAAAATAAACCTACTTCACTGTGCAGTGAGCTAGTGTGAAATAACCCTACTTCACTGTGCAGTGAGCTAGTGTGAAATAGCCCTACTTCACTGTGCAGTGAGCCAGTGGTGTGAAATAGCCCTACTTCACTGTGCAGTGAGCCAGTGTGAAATAGCCCTACTTTACTGTGCAGTGAGCTAGTGTGAAATAGCCCTACTTCACTATGCAGTAAGCTAGTGTGAAATAGCCCTAATTCACTGTGCAGTGAGCTAGTGTGAAATAGATCTACTTTACTGTGCAGTGAGCCAGTGTGAAATAGCCCTACTTCACTGTGCAGTGAGCTAGTGTGAAATATCCCTACTTCACTGTGCAGTGAGCTAGTGTGAAATAGCCCTACTTCACTGTGCAGTGAGCTAGTGTGAAATATCCCTACTTCACTATGCAGTGATCTAGTGTAAAATAGCCCTACTTCACTATGCAGTGAGCTAGTGTGAAATAGCCCTACTTCACTGTACAATGAGCCAGTGGTGTGACATAGCCCTACTTCACTATACAGTGAGCAAGTGTGAAATAGCCCTACTTCACTGTACAATGAGCCAGTGGTGTGACATAGCCCTACTTCACTATGCAGTGAGCTAGTGTGAAATAGCCCTACTTCACTGTGCAGTGAGCCAGTGGTGTGAAATAGCCCTACTTTACTGTGCAGTGAGCTAGTGTAAAATAAACCTACTTCACTGTGCAGTGAGCTAGTGTGAAATAACCCTACTTCACTGTGCAGTGAGCTAGTGTGAAATAGCCCTACTTCACTGTGCAGTGAGCCAGTGGTGTGAAATAGCCCTACTTCAACTTGCAGTGAGCCAGTGTGAAATAGCCCTACTTCACTGTGCAGTGAGCTAGTGTGAAATAGCCCTACTTCACTGTGCAGTGAGCTAGTGTGAAATAGCCATACTTTACTGTGCAGTGAGCCAGTGTGAAATAGCCCTACTTCACTATGCAGTGAGCTAGTGTGAAATAGCCCTACTTCACTGTACAATGAGCCAGTGGTGTGACATAGCCCTACTTCACTGTGCTGTGAGCTAGTGTGAAATAGCCCTACTTCACTGTGCAGTGAGCTAGTGTGAAATAGCCCTACTTCACTATGCAGTGATCTAGTGTAAAATAGCCCTACTTCACTATGCAGTGAGCTAGTGTGAAATAGCCCTACTTCACTGTACAATGAGCCAGTGGGGTGACATAGCCCTACTTCACTATGCAATGAGCTAGTGTGAAATAGCCCTACTTCACTGTGCAGTGAGCCAGTGGTGTGAAATTGCCCTACTTTACTGTGCAGTGAGCTAGTGTAAAATAACCCTACTTCACTGTGCAGTGAGCTAGTGTGAAATAGCCTTACTTCACTGTGTAGTGAGCTAGTGTGAAATAGCCCTACTTTACTGTGCAGTGAGCTAGTGTGAAATAGCACTACTTTACTGTGCAGTGAGCTAGTGTGAAATAGCCCTACTTTACTGTGCAGTGAGCTAGTGTGAAATAGCCCTACTTCACTGTGCAGTGAGCTAGTGTGAAATAGCCCTACTTCACTGTGCAGTGATCTAGTGTGAAATAGCCCTACTTTACTGTGCAGTGCGCTAGAGTGAAATATCCCTACTTTACTGTGCAGTGAGCCAGTGTGAAATAACCCTACTTTACTGTGCAGTGAGCTAGTGTGAAATAGCCCTTCTTCACTGTGCAGTGAGCCAGTGTGAAATAGCCCTACTTTACTGTGCAGTGAGCTAGTGTGAAATAGCCCTACTTTACTGTGCAGTGAGCTAGTGTGAAATAGCCCTACTTTACTGTGCAGTGAGCTAGTGTGAAATAGCCCTACTTTACTGTGCAGTGAGCTAGTGTGAAATAGCCCTACTTCACTGTGCGGTGAGCTAGTGTGAAATATCCCTACTTCACTGTGCAGTGAGCTAGTGTGAAATAGCCCTACTTCACTGTGCAGTGAGCTAGTGTGAAATATCCCTACTTCACTATGCAGTGATCTAGTGTAAAATAGCCCTACTTCACTATGCAGTGAGCTAGTGTGAAATAGCCCTACTTCACTGTGCAGTGAGCCAGTGGTGTGACATAGCCCTACTTCACTATACAGTGAGCAAGTGTGAAATAGCCCTACTTCACTGTACAATGAGCCAGTGGTGTGACATAGCCCTACTTCACTATGCAGTGAGCTAGTGTGAAATAGCCCTACTTCACTGTGCAGTGAGCCAGTGGTGTGAAATAGCCCTACTTTACTGTGCAGTGAGCTAGTGTAAAATAAACCTACTTCACTGTGCAGTGAGCTAGTGTGAAATAACCCTACTTCACTGTGCAGTGAGCTAGTGTGAAATAGCCCTACTTCACTGTGCAGTGAGCCAGTGGTGTGAAATAGCCCTACTTCACTGTGCAGTGAGCCAGTGTGAAATAGCCCTACTTTACTGTGCAGTGAGCTAGTGTGAAATAGCCCTACTTCACTATGCAGTAAGCTAGTGTGAAATAGCCCTAATTCACTGTGCAGTGAGCTAGTGTGAAATAGATCTACTTTACTGTGCAGTGAGCCAGTGTGAAATAGCCCTACTTCACTGTGCAGTGAGCTAGTGTGAAATATCCCTACTTCACTGTGCAGTGAGCTAGTGTGAAATAGCCCTACTTCACTGTGCAGTGAGCTAGTGTGAAATATCCCTACTTCACTATGCAGTGATCTAGTGTAAAATAGCCCTACATCACTATGCAGTGAGCTAGTGTGAAATAGCCCTACTTCACTGTACAATGAGCCAGTGGTGTGACATAGCCCTACTTCACTATACAGTGAGCAAGTGTGAAATAGCCCTACTTCACTGTACAATGAGCCAGTGGTGTGACATAGCCCTACTTTACTGTGCAGTGAGCTAGTGTGAAATAGCCCTACTTCACTGTGCAGTGAGCCAGTGGTGTGAAATAGCCCTACTTTACTGTGCAGTGAGCTAGTGTAAAATAAACCTACTTCACTGTGCAGTGAGCTAGTGTGAAATAACCCTACTTCACTGTGCAGTGAGCTAGTGTGAAATAGCCCTACTTCACTGTGCAGTGAGCCAGTGGTGTGAAATAGCCCTACTTCACTGTGCAGTGAGCCAGTGTGAAATAGCCCTACTTCACTGTGCAGTGAGCTAGTGTGAAATAGCCCTACTTCACTGTGCAGTGAGCTAGTGTGAAATAGCCATACTTTACTGTGCAGTGAGCCAGTGTGAAATAGCCCTACTTCACTATGCAGTGAGCTAGTGTGAAATAGCCCTACTTCACTGTACAATGAGCCAGTGGTGTGACATAGCCCTACTTCACTGTGCAGTGAGCTAGTGTGAAATAGCCCTACTTCACTGTGCAGTGAGCTAGTGTGAAATAGCCCTACTTCACTATGCAGTGATCTAGTGTAAAATAGCCCTACTTCACTATGCAGTGAGCTAGTGTGAAATAGCCCTACTTCACTGTACAATGAGCCAGTGGTGTGACATAGCCCTACTTCACTATGCAATGAGCTAGTGTGAAATAGCCCTACTTCACTGTGCAGTGAGCCAGTGGTGTGAAATTGCCCTACTTTACTGTGCAGTGAGCTAGTGTAAAATAACCCTACTTCACTGTGCAGTGAGCTAGTGTGAAATAGCCTTACTTCACTGTGTAGTGAGCTAGTGTGAAATAGCCCTACTTTACTGTGCAGTGAGCTAGTGTGAAATAGCACTACTTTACTGTGCAGTGAGCTAGTGTGAAATAGCCCTACTTTACTGTGCAGTGAGCTAGTGTGAAATAGCCCTACTTCACTGTGCAGTGAGCTAGTGTGAAATAGCCCTACTTCACTGTGCAGTGATCTAGTGTGAAATAGCCCTACTTTACTGTGCAGTGCGCTAGAGTGAAATAGCCCTACTTTACTGTGCAGTGAGCCAGTGTGAAATAACCCTACTTTACTGTGCAGTGAGCTAGTGTGAAATAGCCCTTCTTCACTGTGCAGTGAGCCAGTGTGAAATAGCCCTACTTTACTGTGCAGTGAGCTAGTGTGAAATAGCCCTACTTTACTGTGCAGTGAGCTAGTGTGAAATAGCCCTACTTTACTGTGCAGTGAGCTAGTGTGAAATAGCCCTACTTTACTGTGCAGTGAGCTAGTGTGAAATAGCCCTACTTCACTGTGCAGTGAGCTAGTGTGAAATAGCCCTACTTTACTGTGCAGTGAGCTAGTGTGAATTAGCCCTACTTTACTGTGCAGTGAGCTAGTGTGAATTAGCCCTACTTTACTGTGCAGTGAGCTAGTGTGAATTAGCCCTACTTTACTGTGCAGTGAGCTAGTGTGAAATAGCCCTACTTCACAGTGCAGTGAGCTAGTGTGAATTAGCCCTACTTTACTGTGCAGTGAGCTAGTGTGAATTAGCCCTACTTTACTGTGCAGTGAGCTAGTGTGAAATAGCCCTACTTCACTGTGCAGTGAGCTAGTGTGAAATAGCCCTACTTTACTGTGCAGTGAGCTAGTGTGAATTAGCCCTACTTTACTTTGCAGTGAGCTAGTGTGAATTAGCCCTACTTTACTGTGCAGTGAGCTAGTGTGAAATAGCCCTACTTCACTGTGCAGTGAGCTAGTGTGAATTAGCCCTACTTTACTGTGCAGTGAGCTAGTGTGAAATAGCCCTACTTTACTGTGCAGTGAGCTAGTGTGAATTAGCCCTACTTTACTGTGCAGTGAGCTAGTGTGAATTAGCCCTACTTTACTGTGCAGTGAGCTAGTTTGAATTAACCCTACTTTACTGTGCAGTGAGCTAGTGTGAATTAGCCCTACTTTACTGTGCAGTGAGCTAGTGTGAAATAGCCCTACTTCACTGTGCAGTGAGCTAGTGTGAAATAACCCTACTTCACTGTGCAGTGAGCTAGTGTGAAATAGCCCTACTTTACTGTGCAGTGAGCTAGTGTGAATTAGCCCTACTTTACTGTGCAGTGAGCTAGTGTGAAATAACCCTACTTCACTGCGCAGTGAGCTAGTGTGAAATAGCCCTACTTCACTATGCAGTGAGCGAGAGTGAAATAGCCCTACTTCACTATGCAGTGAGCTAGAGTGAAATAGCCCTACTTCACTATGCAGTGAGCTAGAGTGAAATAGCCCTACTTCACTATGCAGTGAGCTAGAGTGAAATAGCCCTACTTCACTATGCAGTGAGCTAGTGTGAAATAGCCCTACTTCACATCAGTGGCCTGGTTAGGCGGGTGAGGTAGTGCCGGCTGACCTGTGCCTTATTTTTTTTTTCATCAATCCATCATGTGCCATGCCTGTAAGCGTGAGCGGTTATGTTTCACCATTTCACTCGATCACCAGAGTCCTGGATCAGCTCAGTGTTCTTGTCTCCACCATGCCACGTGGTCAAGCCATCCAGGTATTTACTCCTATGTCTTCCCCTTCTTCTCTTCCCCTCGACTTTGCCAGTTGTCACCAAGTTCTCTAATTTATTTCTTCTCATAACATGTCCAAAATATTTTGACTGTCTACGTCTAATTTCTCTAATCAGTTTACGATCATCATTTGTGTCTTTAAGGACTTGTTCATTGGTCTTTTTTCTGTCTGTCCATGGTATTCTTTGTTTTCTCCTCAAAAACCACATTTCCACAGTCATCAAATGTTTTTCAGCTTGACCGCTCATTGCCCAAGCTTCACATCCACACAAAGGTACAGTCTCTATTTAGCACCTCAACACTCTTTTTCTCGTTTCAGTTGACATCTCTTTATTGGTCAGTATGTTTTTCATCTTGCTAAAGGCTACTTTCGCCATGGCGATTCTTGTTCTAATCTCTACAAGGCATCTTCCATCAGATGTTATGACTGTTCCGAGATAATTGTACCGATTCACATGTTTGAGAATATTCCCATCTACCTGCATATTACATTGTGGTATTTCCTTCTTCCTAGTGACGATCATAATCTGTGTCTTCTTACAATTTAATTCTAACCCAAGTTGTTCACTGTGTATAACAACCGCATCTACTAATTGTTGCAGATCCTGCAAATTGTGTACAATCAATACTGTATCATCTGCATATCTAATGTTATTGATGTTTCGTCCTCCAATGCTGATTCCATTTATATCTTCTACATTCCTGAAAATATTTTCACTGTATAGGCAAAAATATCTGCAGACATTACACATCCCTGACTAACAACTATCTTAATAGGCTGATATTAATCCACTTCAGTATCAATCCTTATGGCAGCTTGTTGTTTCCAATAAGCATCTCTACCATGCTGACATGTCTTACTTAATCGTAAGCCTTTGTGTAGTCAATAAAGCAAAGATGTATATCTTTGTACTAATATATCTTAATTATTTTTTTTTAAGTCGCCCCTGATTCACGTGTGCTATAAAAGGTGTGAACAGGAGTGGTTGTATATGGGATTGCGCCGTTTCATACGCTCGCTGTCACTAATGCGAGAATACAGCCACGCCATAGCTTCAAACCCATATGACAGTCTGCCGTGAGTTACCTCTACGCCATGTTTGACATTTAGAATTTCTTCTCCAGACCAGCAAATGTTGCATTATCGTGGTGACATGTGGACACAGCAGCGTGCTGTAGCCTAGTTTGCGCCGACAGTAATGTCATCCCTGCTCCATGTAGCAAGTGCATCGATCCTCGGCCAACATTATTGTATGTCTGGATCAAAGTACAAATGTTGCAAACACCAGCTTTATGTACAGTTAAACAACGAGTCAATTATTGGAAATTGTATTCCAAACAAGCTTGTATAAAGTGCCTGATCAATACACAAATGCTTTCAACGCGTGTGGTTTCACCTCGTTGGACGTTGCTTCTACCACACGGTCGAACCAATGACATGGACAGTTTCCCCCTGATATTTATTTAAGAGAGTCACTGCATTTTTGAATACTAGTACATATTCTAAACAGTTAATAATCTTGATCAACTGGACACCATGTATCTGTTGTCTGGTGTACTATATGAAGGCCTGGAGGATTTACCCTGGACCTTCACCTCCTCAAGTAAATTTTACGATAAGTATTTCAGGATCCTCGCTGGTGCTACGGAGTTCGTGCACAGAGTGGAGTTTCTCCAGACTCAGATTTGAGTTATGTGGAGAACGGAGCACTTATGTATTACACCCGTGTGCCGTGATGTTGATCCATCGACTAAACTAAACTAAACTAAATATATTTACGATCTGATTCTCTTTCCGTACACATTCAGGGTCTGCCCTAGCCAACTAGCTACGTATTATCAGTTATAATGTAAATGTTTATATTGTTTCTTTGTGCCCATTTTAATCTTTGCATTTGTTTCATGTTAGGTCCCTGCATCACAATGCTTACTTTACTCTTGCTGTGAACAACATCGTAGATTTTCTCCTTGAGTTTTTTGTTTTTGGAAGTGGTTCATTTTATTGTGGTATTCGTTAGGTTTAAGCGTGCATCTATATTGCTATTAGTTAGTTAGTTAGTCCTTCCTCTTGAGCCTAAGATAGCGCATAGGGCAGAAGTCATGACTCTCCATGTATGGCGGTTCGCTGCTACCTGTTGTAGATCCTGGATGTTCACCTGGCCGTTGAATGAGCCTTCTCTGATGATGGTTCTACGCAGGGTCTCTCTTGGTTTTCCCCGTTTTCTTTTCCCTACTGGTGACCATATGAGGACTTGGTAGGGAAGTCTTGTCTTGTCCATACTAAGTGCATGGCCGATGTAATTCCAACGGCGTTTTCTTATAAAATTGGATACAATATCTTGCTTAGTCTCTTGTCTTATTTATAATTATAATAATATGATTTATTATATTGCTATTGCCCCATCTTAATTTGTTTCTACTCGTTGGCTGGCCTTGGATTCAAGCCTAGTCTATACATCAGCTACTACTTCTAGTAGACTGGACGGAGTATTGCTAGGTATAAGCTTGTCCGATTACTATTGTCCCTCGTCATCAGAATAACTCATTCCGATTTTGAGATACTTGTAATTAACTTCTCCAAGCCAAGAACGAGAAGTCTACATTTTTTTCCAACTGACCGGTGTAGGGCTTGAACCCGCTACCTCGTGGCCATTAAGTGACAACTGCCTGTTTGTCATCATCTGTCGTCGTGTCTGTATGCAATAATTCCTAATTATCTCATGTTCCCACCGTTGGTGCGGTTCCTTGGTGTCTCTCATATAACAATACGTTGACAATTGTGCTACCACGTAAAACCTGGCTATGCTGCAAGCACATATGCTGGCTCCACAACATCCTGGGTTGGGCGCCCCCGCCACGTTGATGGCGAACCAAGCTGGTAATGTCATGAGCACGGTCGGACGCGGGTTACAGTCCAGGGCTCGTCGCTGGTCATAGTGAGGGACAGATTGGGCCACCTATCGCTCCTGTTAGGCCTACATCATGTGACGGAGCTGTCTCATCACAGACCTATTGGGGGAAACTGCTACGGGGCATTTATTTTACAAGTATCCCTGCTTGTGACCCACTCCCATCTCGCTGCCGGATATCAAACACAAAATAAAACAACACACACACACACACGCACGCACACACACACACACGCGCGCGCATAGAGTGTGCGGAGAATTTGACATACAAGATTGCAGTCTACCAATTGCATTATATTATTACATGTAATAGCATGAACTACATGATACTACATTATATGTAATCACTGATAGGAATGGCAACATTTTAACAGGAAGTAGAGATCTGGTAGAAAGATGGCAGAAGGCCACCAAACCCTACTCAAGACGACTATCACGTTATGGACAGACCAGAACAGGTCATTATTCTGCGCCTCAGAACAGGACACAATAGATTACGCAACCTCATGTATACAAAATTCAAGATTGGTGACTCAGCCATGTTCACATGTGGTTTGGCGACGCAGACAGCAGAGAACATACTCCAGGACTGCCCAATCTACAACATGTCTAGGCAAAGCTTGTGGCCTACAGAGACAACAGTGGAAGGCAAACTCTATGGATCGCTGAGTGAACTAAAAAAAAAACTGTTAGATTCATACAAGAGACAAAATTGTAGTTATAGACATATTTCAAGCGAAGTAAAGAAGAAGAAGAAGAAGAAGAAGAAGAAGAAGAAGAAGAAGAAGAAGAAGAAGAAGAAGAAGAAGAAGAAGAAGAAGAAGAAGAAGAAGAAGAAGAAGAAGAAGAAGAAGAAGAAGAAGAAGAAGAAGAAGAAGAAGAAGAAGAAAGAAGAAGAAGAAGAAGAAGAAGAAGAAGAAGAAGAAGAAGAAGAAGAAGAAGAAGAAGAAGAAGAAGAAGAAGAAGAAGAAGAAGAAGAACGATGGCAGAAATAGTGTGGGGAAATCATGAAGGCGTAACAAAGAATCTAGATAATGTACCTGAAATGGAAGAAAGCAAACCTAACAAGACTAATGGCTACCCGGCAGGCAATGTGCTCGATATCAGACCGGCCGCCTTTACTTCCCACCATATTTCCTGGTACACATTGTAGGCTGGCTCGACCTGGAAGCCCAGATCCATTTCAGTTTAAAAGGACAGTCCCGCCTCAAGGTGGATCCGAACACATTACCAACAGGCCGGCAGGCAATCGTGATGGCCACAACACCACCCCGTCTCCCACATCTTCTAGTATATAGGGCCAGTTTTGCGTGCCCGCTTATGCCAGCTGGTTTACTTCCGGCCTTCAGCAGAACTGTTCAGGCAAACAACACATTTCAAACTGCACATAGCTTGTATCCCCTAGTCCAAGATTGAGTTGCTTCCATGTCCCAACCAAATGCTGCCGTCGTCAGGCTAAGCTGTTTGCTGCCACTTTCCACCGATCAAGAACCACCATACACATAATTATTGCTAGTCTGTCTTATCATTAATCTGAACCAGTAAATATAGAAAAGACATCTAAAGTCGTCTTTAATCCAAAGGTTCCTATGGAAATAAGGTTAGAATCCCGTGTCTTAAGTCCTTTTGGTGTTCATTGTCTCGTCTGATGTTGATCTTAGAATCTCTTGTTCCCTCAGTCTCTGATGTTTATTGTCTCCTCAGATATTGAGCTTCCAATCCCATGTTTCCGCAGTCACCCCGATGTTCGTTGTCTCGTCAGATGTTGAGATTACAATCCCATGTTCCCGCAGACTCTCTGATGTTCATTGTCTCGTCAGATGTCTGCTCTTCAGAACCAACTCCTTTAATCGTCTATCAGTATCTACGAAAGTATTAATATTGTTGTGTAGATGGTTTCAAGACCTTTCCAATGGTTCCACAAAACTGTATCAACATACGATGAATAGACTCTGATTCCGGATTAGTGAATGACAATACCGAGGTTGTTCTAGTTTCCTCTGATCAAAGATTAGTGGATGACAACACCGAGGTTGTTCTAGTTTCCTCTGATCAAAGATTAGTGGATGACAACACCGATGATGTTTTAGTTTCCTCTGATCAAAGATTAGTGGATGACAACACCGAGGATGTTTTCGTTTCCTCTGCTCCCCGGTTGGTGAATGCAACACCGATGATGTTTTAGTTTCCTCTGATCTCGGGTTGGTGAATGACCAAACCGATGATGTTTTAGTTTCCTCTGATTCCGAGTAAGTTGATGGCAACACCGAGGATGTTTTAGTTCCCTCTGATCCTAGGTTAGTAGAAGGGACGACTAATCTTCTCAGATAACGACAAAACAACCAGGAGAACCCGGATGCAGGCAGTCCGTGGGAAAGATTCTAGGACAGTTAGAAATTGGAAAGTGCCTGCTGAAAGGTCGATGGCCTGGTTACGTTCCAACAATTAGAACACATATCCACAGAACAAAACATGTATAGTGTGTGTGCTTCTGATAGAACTAGGCACACGTGGAGCCTCGTCGGTGCTAACACAGTTCATGCAGTGCGCTGAGACTGCACCGTGTCATCCATGAACAGGAAGATTCATGAAGATATCGGTGTGCACTGAAGTGCTTATTAACACACAACCAATCAGTATGTGCCAATAGCATCGTCATGCGTTGAACTATCACCAGCATCGAAGACAACTGAATTTGTCAACTTCTCCTTCTTCTTCTTCTTCTTCTTCTTCTTCTTCTTCTTCTTCTTCTTCTTCTTCTTCTTCTTCTTCTTCTCCTCCTCCTCCTTTTCTTCTTCTTAATCTTTTTCTCCTCCTCTTGTTTCTACCCCCCCCCCTCCACCTTCTCATTCTTCAGCTTCTTCTTTTTCTTCATTGTCCTCTTCTTCTTTCGTTCGGTTTAAATAAAATGCCTATATCTGCAATAACAACTGAATAAATTATGGAATGGGACAAACAGAACTACAAAAATTAGATGTTTAAGAGCATGCATCTTTCCCATTGCAACAAACGCCTGTGAGACCTGGACACTTACTAAACAAGCTGAGCAGCGCATAAATGCCTTTGAATATAAATGTTATAGACGAGTTCTAATATCTTGGGTAAAGAAAATGACAAATGCATCAATACTTCAAGAGCTGAATATTGAAGAAGGTTGGCTATTAAAAACGATAATACAGAGAAAATCGAAATATTTTGGTCACTTGAAACGTCACAAAAGTTTGGAGCGAGCAATAATGGAGGGGTATATGCCTGGGAAGAGAGGAAGAGGAAGGCCAAAGAGAAGATGGGTGCAGGATGTGTCGGATGATCTCCAGATGGGTGTATCGAACGCGGGACATCTTGCTTATGATAGAGAGGTTTTCCAGAAGGTTGTAATGGGAGCGAGGTTCTGCAAAGGACATGCTACTGAATGAATGAATGAATGAATGAATATCTGCA